>RJWM01016485.1:0-45380 GCA_004363535.1 Dasyprocta punctata
GGAAAAGAAGAAGAAGAGACAAGTGTCAATAAAAATAAATTTGGTTCCTTCAACATAGTCAAAAAGGTAAAAGCATCTGAATTTGCAGAAAATGAAAGTCAAAGGAGCTTGCAAAACAGCAGTCTTGGCCCTTGACTCAGGTAGCCTAAGCACCCTGCAATCTTAAATATGTACCCTCTCCCACAACCTCGGAGACTAATAAGAGAACTTCTTTTAATTCAGTGCTTCATGAACATATGCAGAAAAAACACAATAATGCTTTTGTGTACCTTGAACAGAAACTGAAATTTCTCTGTAATAGAATGGTGTATACTGTGATATGCCAACTGGATAAGATAGCATGTATTTACTTAAACAAGAGAAAAGAACAGTGTAGCCTGTTTGTTTTCTGTAGCTGACCTATCTTCTTACCTGTGGGTGGAATTTAAATTTGTTAAACAATTAGAACAGCATTGCCCTTCTCCAATTGTACACTTTCTTTCAAAGTCTTTCCAGTGAACCCTTTAATAAGCTCAATAGACCCTTTCCTTCCACCTTTGTTCTGAGGCTGTGGGGGAACATACACAACGCACCATCACGGTGTACAGAAATAGGCTTCACCTTCTGGTCAAAAAGGACTTTCTAAGGAGGATTATACACTGTAAACTATCTCAAATTTGAATAATTTCCTTATAATGTAAGAGAAAAGAACATTTATTATTGACTAAAGG
The DNA here is from genome assembly GCA_004363535.1 of Dasyprocta punctata. Taxonomy (NCBI): domain Eukaryota; kingdom Metazoa; phylum Chordata; class Mammalia; order Rodentia; family Dasyproctidae; genus Dasyprocta; species Dasyprocta punctata. The sequence goes on from RJWM01016485.1 coordinate 711, forward strand.
GATTGAATCTGGTTTATTTTTATTTATTTTTAGGTAAAGATCATTAAAATATCATCTGTGCCCAGTAACAACATACGATAGCTGTTGCAAGCCCTTGATCTAGTTGCTACTTTCAACTCTTTCAACTACAAATTTAAGACTAATAGAAATAATCACCATCACTCTAAAAGTGTTTTTGTAGTGTGCAGAGATGCGTGCCTAAAGCAAATTTCTTATTTGCATACTAGAGGTTATTCCTAAAATCTCAGAGATGTCATTGTGAAAAATAGACACCAATCCTCAGAAATGACCCAATCAAACTTCCAGAAAAAGTGCTTTGAGCCAGGTATGGTGGCACATGCTTTTAATCCCAGCACTCACTCGGGAGGCTGAGACAGGAGGATCCTTGTGAGTTTGAGACCAGCCTGGGCTACAAAGTGAGTTCAAGGCCAGCCTGAACTGCATAGTGAGACCCTGTTTCAAAAACAGGATCAGGGATTTAGCTCAGTGGCCTAAGCAGCATGAGGTTGTGAGTTCAATCCCTGGTACAAAAAAAAAAAAAAAGATTCTAGGCCCAGGGACATAGTTCAGCAGCACAAGCACCTACCTGGCATGCACAAGATCCTGTTACAAAAAAAAAAAGAAAGAAAGAAAAAAGAAAAAGTGCTTCTTCCTGTGTCATCTCACATGGTTTAACAGAAGAGGTATGGTAAGGATTCTAATAAATCAGAAAGTAATCACAGCCAGAAAAACTTTTATCACAAACTGAACCAAGGTCATATGCTATACAGGTGATAGGAAGTCTCAACAGAATGACAATTTTTTATGTTGGATTAGAGAGAAGTTGTAAATTCTCATTACCTCAAAATGACAATCTCTCATCAGCAGGTTTCTATTTAAGGAAATGGCATTGCAAGAATGAACCACCACAGGTGAGGAGCAGAAGTGGGATGTGATAGGTCAGTCAGCATTGGCCTCGAGTTAGACAAAGGTGCAATGCTACACATAATGCCTTTTGAAATGTGATTTACATCTCAAACATGATGATTGCCTCGGGATCATCTTTGAGAAAGACAGGCTGAAGGTACAGTTCTTTGTTATTACAGAGATATTTATTGATTGGTTGAAAAATCACAATTAATTCAAGCTGTCCCTGTCAGAAAATAAAATTTTCACATGGCTCACATAACAATTTCTGAAAAGAACTGAGAGTCTCACTAATGATACAACTTGAATCTCAAGGCTTTATGTGAAATGACACTGAATTCAGAGTTTGAAGATACTTATTCTATTAAAAAAAATCACCAGGTAGATGAAAGTAGCCTTTAATAATATTAACTTCATATTGTAGTGTTGATAAAAAATTAAAATGTGAAACCATTCTTAATTTTCTGTATTTATAAAAAATAATATGAGTAATATTGTGGCATACTTACATCAAACAATACTTAAAACATGTTCTATAATTATAACATGTTCACTATTTTATCAGTTGTGTATTTATGTCTTTTACTCCCAAAAGGTGCTCAATTTAACTTTGTATTTGGCCTATTACTGTTCTATGCACATGGTATAAGACCATTTACATGGTACAACTCTAGTTACATCAATATATGATGACTTTTTTCTTTCTAGGTTTTTATGATTATTTTAGTCTTTTCTTCATCAGTCTAGTTGAATGAGTCTTTTTGAATAGAAATCACATATATGTATAAATTATATATGTTTATAAAGTATTTGTAACTGGTATATATAAAAGTTACATTTCTACATGACACATATATTTCTGATTCCTATTAAAATATAAAATGCTTAGGAAAGCAACAATTTCATCATCTGGAAATTCCTATCATTTTAACTATTTTCCAAAAAGTGAACAAGAATATCTTTAAACCTATAAAGAACTTGGCTATACCAGCAGAGAGGTGTGCACTATTTTCTTTATCATTTTAGAGAATAATGTTAGGAAACAAGAAAGCGGACACTACAGAGGTGGGGCAAGGGATCAGGGGAGTGAAAGGAAAGGAGAGGGAGATAAAGAGATAAAAATGGTCAAGCTATGTTACACGCACGCACCAGTTCCCCAGAACGAACAAACATCACTGTTTCGTACTGCAAACACACACTGACATAAGAAAAACAATGCTTTCTTTCCTCCTATATTTTTAATTACGCAAAGAATCACTCAATATGCATTTGAAGTAAAAAAATGGAAACATTGATAATTGTGAGCTCATCTACCAGGAAGGAAGCCCAGCAGGTGGTGTACTATGTATTTGTATATACAATAGTTCAATTACTTTCTATATGTATCTATATACCATTAGGAATATAGAAAGTTATTTTGTATTTTAAATCATAATTATTCATATATTTACTGTACTGAGAATTGATCTGTGAGCCTTTATAATGATCTGCAGCCCCAGTTCTTTTTATATTTATTTATTTTTGATTTTTTGACACAGGCACTCATTATGTAGTTCTGGCTGGCCTTGAATTCACTATGTACCCCAGAATGACTTCAACTCATAGTGGTCCTCCTGCCTCAGTCTCTGATTATGCACATGTGGCACCAAGCCTGGGTTATTTATTTACTTATTTACTTATTTACTCATTTATTGACACAGGTCTTTGGTAAGTTTCTAAGTTGCCTAGGTTGAGCATCAGCCTGCCATCCTCCTTCCTCAGCCTCCCAGCATGCTGGATGACAGGTGAGTGGCACCGCACCTGGCCCTCTTTCAGGTTTTTCTTTTGAGACAGGGTCTTCCAAAGTCCCAGGTTGGGCTCCATACAACATAAAATCACCCTGCCTTGGCTCCTCAGAAGGCCGGGGATGCCCAGGAATTTTGTACTACCATTATTACAATTTTGTTATTTTGTATAATTGGCACACATTTCCAAGACATAGTAAATCCATTTGTTTTGGGAAATGGGCTGGTAACTAACTTAGTGTAAGCTAAATAGGAGTCTTCTCCCAGAGGAAAGGCCCTTATATCTGCGTTCTTATCCTGACCTTTTATCCTTCTTGTGGTCACCTTTGTATTTCTAAGCCTGGCTTAGCCACTTGATTGACGAGTTGCTCGCATCAGCTTTCTAAGGGTGGCCTGTGTTTGTTCTCCCTCCTAGGCTGCTTGTGTTCTCAGTTACACTGGGGCTAAACCTGAGGGCTGCGTAGAGCACTCTGTGGAGGCTGCTTCCTTCACACTGCCATGGAGTATTATGTTTACATAGCTTTTTTCACTGTGCATTTTGTTTGGGAGATAATGATATGTGGCACAAATAGCCTCTCTTCATCTAATATCTTTGAGAATACGCATGAACCAGATTTTATTTAGCCAATTCATTATCCATAGGCATCTATGCAACTATCAATCTTCTAAAGAGTATTACAGTAAACATTTAAATTTTCTATATGTGCATTCTAGGTTTTATATAGAAAACTGAAGTTATCACGTGCAAATTTTGTGAAATCTTCATAAATTTTAGTAGCTGATGATGAGTGACAGTGTATGTTCACTGCCCAAATTTTCATCCCATAAAGGACCACTTGTTTCTAACACCATGGCATAAAATTAGCACACCAAGATCTAGATTGGCCCCCCATTATTCAGAGCATCCCAGTGTGAATTCTTTCTGGAGGTCGTATACTCTTCAGTTCACCACAACCATGAGTGCTCCCCATTGTCTGACATATTCCTGATATTTGCAGACATCTGAAAATAATATCTGCCCCGAGAATGAAACCAAGAGTTACTACCCAAACAAGGGAGCGTTCGAGAGCAAAAGAACATCAGAGTAGAGCATCAGACAGAAAACTGCACTGCCCTGTTCAAACTAGAATGTACAATAACACAACCTAGTTTAAATATCAGTTTTATTGTTTTAACCACTTGTTCAAATGCCAGTGATATTAGTACTTCTAAAACTTGAGCTAAAATAAATTTCTCTTTTAAAATATCTTGGTGTTGGGTATTATGTCCCAGTAATGAGGAAAGTGATAAAGACACTAAGTGTTCTAGGAAATAAGTAGAGAACACATTGAGAAATTTGTTTTTTTATTAGGCCAACCAAATCTTTATACCCAAACCTGAAAAGATGCTATAGGAAATAAAATTTGTACAACTAATTTTATCATAAATATAAATATAAAAATTCTAAGTTAAATATTAGCAAAACAAATTTAACACTGTAGATAATGAATAGTAAACCCCAAACCAAAGGCAAGAATGACTTAACTTAAAAATGAACTAATGAATATAAACGTATGTGTCTTGGTTACTTTTCCCTTGTTGCTGAGACGATACACCTGACACCCAAAATTAGGGAAGGAAAGGTTTATTTAGCGTACAGTTTTTGGAGGTTTCAGTCCATAATCAGCTGGCTCCAAGGCAGGGTGGCATGGCACTGAGGCAACACTTCAAGGCAGCAGCCTGAGCAAAAAGGAGCCAGAGTAAAAGGGGCAAGAGCAAGCCTCTTCTCCTCCCTTATATTGTACACAGGCCACCCCCTCCCTCCAGGGTGGGTGTAGCTTCACAAATCTCCTTGCCTTCCTTTGCACAAGATGAGGATGTTTTACAAAGTAAGAACCCTGGCTCCCTGCTGAGTCTCTCAGTTAAACTTCTAAACTTCTCAAGTTGACACAATGTATCAACCATAACAGTATGTGTACATATATGTAAGCAAGATAGATAACTATACTACTAATCGCTGTTAGTTCATGAAAAACAAAGTTCGTGCTGTCATTGTTTGATTGTTTGATTGTCATTTTTTATGCCTAGATCTTGTAACCTGAACAACTACTTCTAAGATAACAATATGCAATACATTAACTAGTGTTAATGTCTTACTTTTTTTTGAAATTCTGTATCATTTCTATCCTTTTTTCTGTTTTGCTTTTTAAAATAAAAAAACTCCTAAAAAATGAACTAATGAAGTTTACCCCAATAACAGAAAATAATTGAGAAAAATAATATGATCATTGCTTTTGATTCATGTAACAAAATTAACCATCCCTTTCATTGTAAGAATTTTTTGGAACTTAGCTAATAGAAAAAACTTCCAAAGTCAACGAAGCATATCTTCTAAACACTACAGAAAATATCTCACTTAATGATGAATTAGAAAAATTTTCTTGAGAAGAGGTGAATCACTGCTGTTCACATGACCAGTTTTATTTAACAATTATGAATTTCCTAAGAAGGGTAATAAGACAATAAAAAACCCACAGAGATAAAAAAAGAAATAAAGCTATTATTTGCAGATGACATATTTCTCCAAGTTGAAAATACAGAAGATCTATAGTCAAACTACTGAATTACAGAGTAAATTTAATATAGCTATTGAATGAAAGATTGAGATGCAAAAACTAATTGCATCTCCAGATATCAGTAACAAAAAAAATTCTTAATGATACTCTTTTCAAAGCATTAATACAAATGCTTAAGGAAAAGGAAAACCAAGGTTGTACAAGAGTGCTGCTCTGAAAACAAGAAACTTCACTGAGAAAATTTTTGAAAAAAATAACAGAGTAATAAGAATAATACACCAAGTACATCAAGTGGAAGACTCAAAATCATCTGTTGATTAATTGTAATCCCATCCAAACTCCTGAAAGTTTTATTTATGAAATTCAACAAGTTCATTCTAAAATTTAAAGGAAACTCAATGACCAAGAATATACAGTTATTTCTTGATATCTATCAAAACTGAAGAACTAACATTATAAGACACCAAGGCCTATTATAAATCTATATTAATTAATTCATTGTGGTAATGGTCAAATCAGTTGTCTATTACAACAAAATTTAGTAGCCCAGAAATAGACTCACATACATGCAATCACCTCACTTGCATCAATGGTGATATTTCAGTGTGCTACATTGTAGTCCATGAAATATCCAAATTAAAAAAAAAAGAGAGAATCTTTGACTGTACAGTTTCCAAACATGCATACATCCCACAGATATGATTACAGATTTTAAAGTGAAGGTTAAAGCAATAAAAATTATAGATAAAAACATGTTAAAATATTACATTCAAAAGTAAAATGGTGAAAAGCTAATGCACAGAATACATTTTTAGTGTATGTATGCTTCTGTATCTGGCTAAAAGTTCACGTTCAAAATATAACAAGTCCCTGACTTAAAAACATTCGAATTGCACACTTTCACAGATATAAACAGGCCTTGCATTTAGGCTTTTATATGCTTTTCATTGTATATTTGTATCAAAGGTGTATAAGGCTCACTTTGTCAGACTTACAAACATTCTTTTGGAATGGAACTTGCTCATACGCCAGGGACTTACTATATACCAAGATTTCCTAAAAATCAGTAGGATGAAGAATACTCATCCAAATAAAAGATATCAGCATCTTGAACAGGAGCTTCACAAAAGTACATATCCAAGTGGCACATACACAAATGAAGCAAATCAAGTAACAGGGAAATACAACTAAAAATCACAGTGTATTAGCGTACCCACTAGACTACCTAAAACAGAAGTTACGTAAAACCAATGTTGGCTAGGATTTAGGGCAAATAGAACTTTTATGCTTTTATTCTTTGCTGCTTGGAGTATAAATTGTTGCAAACCATTTGAAAAACTAATTTTAAGTGATATCTTACCAAATGAAATAGAAGTTTGATTTTATTGAGAAGTAATTAGGACTGGATAACATTAAAAAAAAGATACAAGGACAACTTTAAAGCATTTCTAAAAATGAAGTAACTTAACTTTGATTATTCTTCCAAATGTCGATTTCCTTTAAAATCCATTTCTTTCCATCTCTGGGGAAAATCTTTCTTCATCTCACAGTTCCTGAGCAATAGTTCCAGAGCTACACCTTCATTCTGCTATTGGAGATCTCCACAGGGCAGTGGCAGGATAAAATGAGAAGGCAAATACCTGAGTTACCTGTGTTCTCTGCTACGAGGTGCATATTGAAAGAGCTCTTGTGTGTGCATCTAAGTAATGACTACAATCGAATGTTTCTATTTCTTTATCTGTAATATTAGCATAATAATTTTGATAGTTTTTGTGGAGGGGGAAGAGTGGGATAATATGTGTACGTTTCTGAGACATTGAATCTGACTATTCAATGTCATTACCTTCCTGTTTATAAAAATTTCTATCATTGTATTGTAGTTCTAATTATTATAACAGTGTATTGGTGATCTGTTTCTCATAATAAATTATCTTAATGCTTAGCAGCTTAAAACCACAAACACTGATCACTTCTCAACATCTTAGGTGATTGTAGTCAAGCTGCTGACCGAATTACAGTGTCCTCCCAACTTGTCTGGGGCTGGAGGACCTGCTTCTAGCTCCCCTAGGTGCTGGACAGCAGGGGGTTCCCCAGGTGCTGGACAGCAAGCCTTCATTCCTGGCTGGCTCTTGGTCCTAGGCTGCTGCTTCCTGCCATGTGGAACAGTTCATGGCTGTTCACAGTGCAGCAGCTTCTTTCTCCCAAAAAGAGGTACAACAGAGTCAGAGAGATAGCAAATCAGACTCTAAAGTTTCTGATATATTTAAGTGACATATCCTCACTTTGGCAGAATCTTACTGCTTACACAAACCAACCTTTATACATTATGGGAGGAGATCATGTAAGAGTGGGAATGTCAGTACTCAGGGATCATTGGGGGCTATCTTAAAAGTTAGTTCCAATAATTGCTTTTATTTCATCATACATTTGTTTATAATAATTGGCCAGATTAATTTTGGTGTTTTACAATTTATTAATCCATTTAGTTGTCAGTAACCCTAGGCGATCAGTACTACAATACAATATTTCAGGTGAGATTAAAGAAAAATTGAAAGCTTCGAAGACACACACAGAAAATACTGGCAGAACATCATAAAATGTAGTCATTTTGTAGTCATACAAGTTTTACAAAAGTATGAATCTTTAAAAAGGAAGCACAAGTTTCAAAATCCTAAAGGAGTGCAAAGAAGCAAGGCCTATTTTTGTTTTACTAATGTAAGTAAAATATTTTTCTATGTCTGGCTAATAAAATTAAGTCATTACTTCAGAAAAACAAAAAACCATTTTGATACCTACAAAATGTGGGATATCTTAATTGACAGTATCTGTGAATAGTATATCTATGTTTCTCATTTCATCTTCTGTCTTTCCTTTGTCCCTAGGAATCAGAAAATTCTCCAATCTTTGCCCTCATTTTTGCAAGTTTTCTGGCTTTTTTTTTTTAATCCATAAGCCTTTCTAGTTACATGACATTCTCCCATTTCCCAGTGCACATATTTTAATACCTTAAGGTGTCAAAAATGCAGTGATATTTTTCAAGATGAATAGACTAACTGAACTCAATTTAACTTTGAATATAGAAAGAAAATAATGACCATAAATTAGACATTGTAAAAAACCTCTATCATTTAAAATCCTAAATTTTCCCTTTGATTTCTGCTATTTGTGTGTGTACTAAACCAAATCACTTAACCCTCTTTAACAAAGAATTTTTAACATCAAATTATTTTGAAAAACAATTCACATTAAAATCTCCTTTAAAAAAAGAAAAAGAAAAAGGATGAGTAGAAGGGGCAGGGAGGGAGGGAAAGGTGATGGAAAATGAATTAATATGTATTACGGTCATGTGCCAATTCCCCAAAAGGAATGTAAACATTGTATACTACAAATATGTACTAATAAGAAATTTTTTTACAGTGTTTATAGCACTCTGATCAGCTCCACAGAAACACAAAGCCTCTACTAGGCGTAAAAATAAACTAGAAATCAAGAAAAATTATATCAAAAGATAGCTACAGCAATTTATCATTCTTCATGCTGCTTTCCTTCTGTTTTTGTTTAATGTCACTTTCACTTCAGTGCCTTGTTTCAGAAATAATGAACTTCTGTTTAAATAATATGCAAATTTTCAGTAATTTAAATGTCCTTTACACATCTTGCTCATTCTATTGAAAATAATCAGAATTCACCCATATCCTTCAATAAAAATATTAGAAATTGCTCTTTTTCTGCAATTTTATGTTAAGAGTTAACTCATAAGGAAACTAGAAGCAGCCCAAAGAAGACTGTCAGTTACTAAACAGAATATATTCATGCAATCACATCATAAACAATGGGTAAATTATGAATGCTGGCACTCAAATTTTATAATTTTTATGCTATCAAAAATTTTAGTAAGATCAATAAAATCATATTTATGAAGGATTCTGGATGTCTACTTTTTTAAAAAGAGAGTTTGATAAGAAAACTATTTCTGAGTCCTCTCTAGCTGCACAGAGGATCCCAGCTCTGCCCAGCTCAGCATCCCAGTGCAATCCATCAGGGGAACACTTGGCCAGGCTCATAGGACACAGAGGTACCGAGCCCAGCCCAGCTCAGAGCCCCAGAGCCGCTAATCATGGAGCAACCAGCATAGCCAAAGGGTCTTGGAGAATTTCAGCTCCACCCATCAGAGCACAAGTTCCCAGATCCATAATTCAGGAGTGTGGCCACATGGCAGGTCCTGGAAGTTCTGAACTCCACCCAGTCAGGAGCAAGGCCCCAGTGTCACACACAGAAGTGCATCTCTGCTAGCCACCTTGGTTGCAGAGTTTCTGAACTCCACTCAGCCAGGTTCTAGGCCATGATGACACACTACAGGGGTGTGCCCCTGCAAAGCTATAGGAGGATACAAGCTCTCCCAACTCAGAGTCCCAGAGCAACCCAACAAAGTACGCCAGGGGAGCATACAACCATCCTGACAGGCCACAGAGCGCAAGGCTCTGGCACCATAGTTCGGGGGTGCACTACAGGTAGCCATGGGATAATGGAGGATTGAAGCTCTACCCAGCACAGCATTCCAGTGCAATCCATTGTGAGGCTGCCTGGCCAGCCACACAGTTCCCAGAGGAAAATGACAAAATGAAAGAGCAAGATGCAGTCTCAGTCCTCCAGCCCACCAAGAACAAACTGAAGAGACACTGAAATGGAAGACACTGGAAATCAGACAACTGAACTTGCTGAAATCACAACAACTGAAGTGAAGAAACAACTCCAAGAAGCAAGAGAGGAAATCAGATCAGAAATAATCTCTCAAGTAAAAAATGAAATGATAAACATTATGAAAGAAATGCTGTGTGTATCTAAAGAAGATCAAGATAAAAAATAGAACACAAGAAAATGATAGAAACTTTGAATGAACAATATAAGACACAACTAGAATGCATGAAACAAATTCAAAGGGATATTCAGGAAATTAAAAATTCCATTGAAAGTTGGCAAAACCACTTGAATGAAGCTGAAGATAGACCCTCAGCTGAAGATAGCATGGAAGCTTACAAACACAAAAGAAAAGATCTCTTAAAAATAACAAGGAACAAGGAAAGAACAATTCAACAGCTGCAAAATGATGAAAAGAGAAACAATATAAGATTCATAGGTGTAAGTGAAAAAGCAGGGGTCAATGCAAATGACCTGTGAAGATTATTTGCAGAAATAATAGCAGTAATTTTCCAAACATGGGAAGAATATCTGATTTACAGATAAGTGAGGCATATAGAACCCCAATTAGCCATAACCAAAATAAATCTTCACACAGACATATAATAATTAGGATATCAGAAATTTAGCACAAGAACAGAATACTGAAGGCTGTCAGAGAAAAGAGACAGATCACCTAAGAAGGAAAGCCTATCAGAATCATGGCAGAATTCTTAATGCAAACCTTCAGATCAAGAAGAGCTTGGAGTGAAGTATTTCAAATTCTGAAAAAAAATAACTTTCAAACCAGATCAATGTACACTGCAAAACTGTCTTTAAAAATTGATGGAGAAATAAGATACTTCCATGACAAAGAACAACTGAAGAAATTCATGGCCATCAAACCAACACTGTGGAGAGTACTGAAAGACACTCTAAAAAGAGACAAAGATAACTACAATCCCAAGAACAACAGCAAAAGGAAAAAACTAATCAGGGCAAACAATTAAGCAGAAAAAGTAGAAAACCAACAATAGAAAGATAACCTGCAGGGGTAAGTCTGTACATATCACTTATATCAATCAATGAAAATGGTCTCAACTCACCAATAAAAACAAACAGACTGGCAGAGTGGGTTAAGAAACAAAATCCAACAATGTGCTATGTACAATAAACACATTTAATTCAAAAGGAAACTCACAGACTAAAACTCAAAGGATGGGAAACAATACTCCATGCAACAGAAACCCAGAAAAAAGCAGGGGCAGCTATTTTGTCTGCAGGCAATGTGAACTTCAAACCTAGAATGATCAAAAGAGATAAAGAAGGTCACTATGTACTTGTTAGGGGAAAACTTCAAGAGGAAGAGATTATGATCATAAATATATATGCACCAAATATGGGAGAACCCAACTATGTATGACAAATCCTAATAGACATGAAAATCCAAACAAACAATAATACAATTATAACAGGGGTACTTACCACTCCATTGTCACAAAGAGACAGATCAACCAAACAAAAAATCAGCAAAGAAATAACAGAATTGAATGAAACTTGTGAAAAAATGGACCTTGTTGTTGTGTACTGAGTGTTCCACTCAACAACATCAGAATACACTTTGTTCTCAGCTGCGCATAGGTCATACTCTAAAATAGATCATATACTAGCCCACAGAACATGCTTAAGTAAATGCAAATGAATCGAAATAATTCCATGCATATTATTTGACCATAGTGCAATAAAATTCAAAATTAAAGACAAAAAATCTCACTAGAACCCAAATAAACACATGGAAATTAAATAACACTCTTCTAAATAGTCAATTAGTCACAGAAGAAATTAAACAATATTTGCAATTGAACAAAAATATGAATACAAATTACCAGAACCTGTGGGACACAATGAATACAATACTCGGAGGAAAATTTATAGCACTAAACTCCCAGATCAGAAAAATGGAAAGAGCAAACATAAATAACCTAATGCTGCACCTCAAACTTCTAGAAAAAGAAGAGTAAGTCAAGCCCAAAGCCCAAAGAAGGGAGGAAATAATAAAGATCAGAGCAGAAATTAATGCAGTTGAAACAAAGAAAACAATACAAAGACTTAATGAACCGAAGAATTGGTTCTTTGAAAAAATAAATAAAATTGATAAACGCCTAGCCAACCTTATTGAAAAGAGGAAAGAAAAAACTCAAATCCATGCAATAAGAAATGAAAAGGGTGAAATCACTACAGAACCTATGGAAATACAGAAGATCATCAATACCTGCTTCAAAAATGTTTACTCTCATAAGTTTGATAACACAGAAGAAATGGACAGATTCCTAGAAACCTATGAATTACCAAAGCTGAATCTAAAAGATGTAAAACTGCTGAATAACCCAATTTCAGCTAATGAAATTGAAAATCTAATTAGAACCTTACCAACAAAGAAAAGCCCAGGTCCTGATGGAGTCACTGCTGAATTCTACAAGAAATTTAGGGAGGACTTAATGCCAACACTCTTCAAATCTTCAATGAAATTGAAAGGGAAGCATGTCTCCCTAACTCATTCCTGGAAGCAAGTATAACCCTACTACCAAAGCCCGAGAAAGACCCAACCAAAAAAGAAAATTACGGGCCAATCTCCCTCCTGAACAAGGATGCAAAAATCCTCAATAAAATACTGGCAAATACAATGCAAAAAGTCATCAGGAAGATTATACACCATGATCAAGTGGGATACATTCCAGGAATGCAGAGATGGTTCAACACATGCAAATCAATAAATGTAATACACCATATCAACAGGGTCAAGGACAAGAGTCACATGATCTTCTCAATAGATGCAGAAAAACTTTTGACAAAATCCAACACTCATTCATTAAAAAAAACCTTACAGAAAATTGTAATAGATGGTCTCTACCTCAACCTGATAAAAGCCATATATCATAAACAAACAGGCAACATGTTACTAAATGGACAAAAACTGAAAGTTTTCAACCTAAAATCAGGAAGAAGACAAGGATGCTTATTATCACCACTCCTATTCAATACAGTTCTGGAAACATTAGTCAGAGAAATTAGACAAGAGAGAGAAATAAAAGGAATAAGGATAGAAAAGGAAGAAGTGAAATTATCATTATTTGCAGATGATATGATACTCTACACAGAAAACCTCCAAAAACCATTGAAAGACTTCTAGATGTAATAACCAAATTCAGTAATGTTGCTGGATACAAGGTCAACACCCAAAAATCAATAGCATTCCTTGCCACAAACAACGAACTCACTGAGAGAGAAATAAGGGAAACCACACCCTTCACTATAGCATCCAAAAAAATGAAATACTTAGGAATCAATCTAACAAAGGAAATAAAAGATCTATACATTGAAAATTACATTACTCTGAAAAAGGAAATTGAAGAAGATTTCAGAAAATGGAAAGATATTCCCTATTCATGGATAAGAAGAACAAACGTGGTGCAAATAGCCATTCTCCCAAAATTATTATACAGATTTAATGAAATCCCAATCAAAATGACACTCGCATACCTCATAGAACTAGAAAAGTCATCCCTAAAATTCATCTGGAACCAGAAGAGACCTAGAATAGCAAAGGGAATTCTGGACAACAAAGGTAAGGCAAGAGGCATCACAATCCCCAATTTGAAATTATATTAGAAAGTTACTATGATAAAATCAGCATGGTACTGGAATAAAAACAGACCTGAAGATCAGTGGAATGGATTAGAAGATAGAGCCACAACTACAAATACACTCAGCCACCTCATCTTTGACAAAGGGGCCTAACATGTACACTGGAAGAAATATAGCCTCTTTAATAAGTGGTGCTGGAAACTAAAACTAGATCCATGTCTATCACCATGCACTAAACTAAAGTCAAAATGGATCAAAGATCTGAATATTAAAACAGAGACACTAAGTCTGCTGGAAAACAAAGTAAGTAAAAATCTTGATGACATAGGAATAGGCAAAGAGTTCATGAACAAAAGTCAGATTTCATGGGAAATACTTCCCAGAATCAACAACGGGGATTTCATCTTATTAAAATCTTTTTGCATGTCAAAGGAAATCTCCAGCAGAGTGAAAAGAAAACCCACAAATTAGGAAAATATCTTAGCCAACTGTCCCTCAGACAAAGGATTTCTATCTAAAACATATAAAGAATTTAAAAAATCAAGACCCCCAAATTCAAGGACCCAATCCAAAATGGGTATCTGAGATGAATACACACTTCTCAGATGAAGAAATGCAAATGGCAAATAAATCTATGAAAAAATGTTCAACATCAATGGTCATTTGGGAAAGGCAAATTAAAACAACACTGAGATTCCATCTCACTCCAGAAAGAATGGCCAAGATCAAAAAATCAACCAATAACAAATACTGGAGGGGCTGTGATGAAAAAGGAACTCTTCTCCACTGTTGGTGGGAGTGTAGACTGGTGCAACCACTGTGGAAATCAGTGTGGAGATTCCTCAAGAAGCTAGGATTAGAGATCACATTTGACCCACCTATCCTGCTTCTGGGTATTTTCCCAGAAGACTTGAAAACATCATAACACAGTGATTTTTGTGCACCCATGTTTATAGCAACCTAATTGTAATAGCCAAATCCTGGAAACAGCCCAAGTGCCCATCAGTCAAGAAATGGATAAAAAAAAAAAGATGTGGTATTTTTATACAATGGAGTATAGTTAGCTATCAGGAAAGACTGCATTGAGACTTTTATAACTAAATGGACACGACTTGAGATCATACTCACAAGTGAAATAAATCAAACTTACACGTGTAAATACCATATTGTCTCCCCTGTGTAAGAAACTTACACAGTATATATGATCCAAAATGTACAAAAATACTGTGCAAGGGTAAGAAACTGCTCAAAGAGCAAAAGTAATTGGGATAGGGGAAAGGAGGAAGGAAGGGAAAAAGAAAAACACATAAATTTGTATACATGTATACATAAGATAGTCAAAATGACTATACTACTAAATGTATTAGTTATTGAAAAAGAACAGTTAATACTCATATGATTAGATCAATTTTACCTGTCTATATTTGTTAATCAAAACAACCCTTTTGAAGGTAATGATATGTAGTATTGCAAGCACTGTCAAATATCTATCATCTTGTTTTGTAAACCTATAATGTTATTGTATTGGATTTGTTATTGTTGTTTGTCTGTCTCTTTTGCTTTCTGTCTTTCTCTTCTGTATCTCTTACCCCTTCAATAATAAAAAAAAGAATCCTAATTCGTATGAATCAACACATGTTCACTAAAGTTACCAGAATCTAGACTGAAGTAGACTGCTTCTAACATTTCAACTATCCCAAAAATCCTATCAGTGCTTTTTAATTTATTGTCACCAGATTTTTCAGGAAGAAAATTTTATACTGGGGTTGTCCAATTCTACTTATCAACTTTAACATATGCATCCTAAACAAAATCTCAACATGCCTTCATGAACTCTACAAGACAAAGAACCTTAAAACACAGAACACTGCAACTTCCATGAAGAAGTCAGAATTGATTTAGTTGAGAAAGTGTTCTTAGCTTTGTTTGAAAATATGCCAAGGATGGCCAGGGATTTAGCTCAGCAGCTCAAAGCGTTTACCTGGTAAACACGAGGATATGAGTTTGGAAAAAAAAAATATATATATATATATACACACACACACATACATATATACACACACACCAAGGAACATGTAATACGGTATATGGTCTAGAGTTGAAATATTTTATAAAAAATTACTAATGGTAGAAATTTGGCAAGAAACTAAGTTTTCACAAGACAATGTTTTATAAAATATTAAAATTCTGCATCTACTTTTAGAAATTGGTACTAGACTGAGTGTGGTGCTGAGACAGAAGGATTGCTGTACATTCAAGGCCAGTCTGGGCTATCAAGTGAGCTCAAGGCCAGCCTGAACTGCATAATGAAACCTTGTTTCAAAAAGACAAAAAGGAAAGAAAGAAATTGATACTAACATAAAACAGATACTAACTAAAAATAGTTTATTTAAAATAATAAAAACCGAGACCCAAACCCCTCTCTGTGAGTCAGCACCATTTGCAGACTGCAGGGAGAGAGAACCAAGCCTCACCTGGAAGTGATCCCAGCAGGGAAACCATATCATTTTCATTGTTTTGTTGGGTTGGGTTTCATTCTCTTTAGTTTTGTCTGATTATGTTAGATCTGAAGGCATGAGCAGCTATTTGAAAGATTGCAAGACATATTAAGGTAGCCATTTTGGAAACAGAAGAGACCTACAATAGCAAAGGCAATCCTGGGCAACAAAGACAAGACAGGGGATATCATGATCCCTGACTTGAAATTATACTAGTAAGCTACTGTGATAAAAACAGTGTGGTACTGGTAAAAACAAAAAAACAAAAAAACAAAAAAAAACTGAAGATCAGTGGAACAGATTAGAAGATGCAGAAAAAACTCCAGACATACCAAGTCACCTTATTTTTGACAAAGGTGCTAAACACACTCACTGGAAGAAAGATAGCTTCTGTAATCAATTGTGCTGGAAAAAGTGGCTCTGCACATGCCAAAGATTAAAGTTGAACCCATGTCTTCCATCATGCACTAAACTAAAATTGGAATGGATTAAAGACCTAAATATTAAAGCAGAAAGAATA
Organism: Dasyprocta punctata; assembly: GCA_004363535.1. NCBI lineage: Eukaryota > Metazoa > Chordata > Mammalia > Rodentia > Dasyproctidae > Dasyprocta > Dasyprocta punctata. Next base: position 17,296 of record RJWM01016485.1, read on the forward strand.
AATCTCCTGGAAGATAGAATAGGTAAAATTCTTGAAAATATTGGTGTAGGCAAACATTGGTACTGGCAAAAAAAAAAAAAAAAAAAACAGACCTGAGGATTAGTGAAACAGAATAAAATATTTAGACTCAACTCCAAACACACTGAGCCACCTTATCTTTTACAAAGGATCCAGACATGTTCACTGGAAGAAAGATAGTCTCTTTAATAAATGGTGCTTGAAAAACTGGCTTTCTACATATCAGAAACTAAAAACTAGACCCGCATCTACTACTATGCACTAAACTAAAGTAAAAATGGATCAAAAATCTAAATATTAAAACAATAACACTAAATTTCCTGGAAGAGAAAATAGGCAGAAAATTTGAAGACGTATGTGTAGGCTGAAACTTCGTGAGCAAAACACCGACCACACAGAAAATACTTCAATGATTCAACAAATGAGATATAACCTTATTAAAAAACTTTTGCATGAAAAATCACAAACAGAGTGAAAAGAAAACCTGCAGAGTGGGAAAAAATTATAGCCATTTGTCCCTCAGACAAAAAACTTACATCTAGAACATATGAAGAATTGAAAAAATCAAGCCCCAAAATTCAAAGACCCAATCCAAAAATGGACATCTGAAATGAACATGTACTTCTCAGATGAAATACAAATGAAAAATAAATACATGAAAAAGTGTTCACCATCATTGATCATTCAAGAGATTCAAATTAAAACAACACCAAGATTCCATCTCGCTCTAGAAAGAATGGCTATCACCAAGAAATCAACCAACAACAAAAGTTGGCTGGGTAGACTGATGCAACCACTGTGGAAATCAGTGGGAAGATACATCAAAAAAACTAGGATCAGATGTCCCATTCCTCCCAGCTATTTCCCTTCTGGGTGTCTTCCTAGAAAAATTAAAAACATTATACCACAATGACATATGTGAAACGATATTTATAGTAGCACAATTCGTAATAGCTAAATCAAATCTTGGAAACAGCCCAAATGCCCATTAAATGAGGAAAGGATTAAAAAGATGTATTTTTTCAATATAATGGAGTAGGACTCAGACACAAATGACGCAACTTGAGAGCATACTCATAAGTGAAACAAATCAGACTCACATGTGTAAACATATTATTGTGACCCTAGTGTAAGAAGTTGGAAGAGTAAATACAATCCAAAATGTAAAATAGATATTGTTAGTTGGAAAGAAACTGTTCAAAAGAAAAGCAAAACTGTGACAGGGGAAAGGGAAAAGAAAACAGGGAAAAGAATATATACATATAAATATATGTATACTCACACACACAAGATAGTTAAGATAGTTATACAGCTAGTTTTTCTTAGTTCATTGAAAGAAAGGTTTGATCTAATATTGTTCGGAAAATATTTCATGCCTATATTTTGTACTCTGGGTCAGTACTATGAAAATAACAATATGCAATGCTTTGACTATTGTTACTCACCTACTAGCATGTTTTAAAACTCGGTTGTATTGTTATTTTTTCTATTTAAAATTTAAAAAAAGAAAAAGAATAATAAAAATGAAACTAAGCCAAAAATTATGATTTGATTGTAAATATATCAATGGTTAATATTTAATTATTTGTAAAATCTCATGCAAAGGGGATGAAAATTCATAAATGGCTTCTTTTAGGCTTTATTTCAAATAAGATTAGCATATGTTAAATTCACATATATGTATCCTTGTATAAAATATGTGATACTGCGTCTCCTTGAATATTGGAATTACCATTGCCATGTGAATGTTTCAGTTAGTGTATGGTTTGCACCTGGATGCCCTCCAAAAGCCTCATGTGGTCATTTGGGGGGGTTTGCGGAGGTGGCTGTATCTAGAGTGTGTGTTGCTGGGATTATTGGTGTAATGCTAGCATCAAGACTGTCTTGCTCTGGGTGTGAGTGCTACTCACCCTAAGGGTAGTACCCTGGATAAACTATCAGGAATAGAAAGAGGGCTGCTGCCATCACTTGCTGCTGACAGCATCAACAATTTACCCCATGTCATTTTTCCTACATTTCTTTCAATTTGATAATTTTTGCTCTCAGGTTGCTCTTACATTATTTTAGTTCTATGATCTCAGATTTCACTATTTTTTCTGTAAAATTGGCCTAATCCTAAAATCCTTTTCCTCTAATACAAATAATAAACCATTTGTTCAATTTAGTTTACTTTGTTTTAATTCTAAATCCACAGATGAGTTACTTTAGAAGGAAAAGTAATTATACATTCCTCCAAACATGGACACACAAGTGCATACACACACACATGCACATGCACACACACAGACTTTCCATTCATTCCATTCTCAAAGTGTTAGCAAGTTGAGATTAAAGAATTCTGTGATCCCAAACATCAAATGGAAATAGCTGCCTCCATTTAAATAAGGGCTTTCTCTATAGGATTTTTTATTTAATTTGCAAGTGGTCAGATTAGGAGGCAAATGCAAATATTCTTAATCTCTAGTATTCTTATTTGTTTTGTATTTGTGCATAAAACACAAATTGGCTATTGAAAATGAACATTTGCATGTTCACAAGTGGAGGCTGACTTTAAGTAGGATTTTCTGGCCACACAACTGGGTAGGAATGAGGTTAGACTAGGCTTTTTGTTACAGTAATTAATGAAGGGCTAGTTTAACAGTGCCTTGCAAATAAGAATAATTAACTTTCTATCTCAATCAAATTAACAATTCTTGTTAAATGGACATATGTCCCTCAGATATATGGAAAATTTTCAATACCTTATTAAATATCACTTTTCTATTAATCTATTAGTGAATTTAGAGATAGGAATACAAAACCAATAAATTAGTAAGCATTTATTTAGAAAAACAGTTCCTATCTAGTCTATCTCCTAGTGATATTTCTAATGAAAAAAAGTCTGAGATAAGTTATGTCCTCTCGGTCCTATGAAAAGTGACAACCCCAGGAAAAGAGTTTACTACAAATATGTTTTCTTTAACTACAATGTTATTTCTACAATATGTAATAATGCAATATTGCATCACTTTCTCTACCCAGGCATGCTGAACTGAATCGAAAATAATAATATTGCATATTAAATTTCCACGAGACTATGACTTCATTGGCCCTAACCAAACATATATTTAAATTCCAAGACTGCTGATGGGGACATTGAACAAAATAAAGATTTTTTCTTTTCACTTCCTCAATTAACCTTCAGATGTCTAAGAACATGGTAATATGCAATCTAAATAGAACTTTGAAACAAATATTTGCCCTTAATGATATAACAGAGAAAATAATTATGACTAAACTGAATATTACTCTCCTCTGTCTCAGAAAATGAAAACAAAAGATGGAGGCAGGTTGAGGAAGATGCAATCTGACTCTCTAATTCTTATATATAACAAAATTTATAAATGTCACAAGTTACTATTAGCTGAGGTAATTCGATGTCTTGCAATACTCAACTTTCGGTTGAAAATGTCTAAATAGGTTAAAAACAATTTCAATGGACTTTTCTACAAGTATATTATTAGTGAAAGTATTCTCTCATTAAATAATTTTATAAATGATTATTGGGTTCCAAGTTCAGTCAATAGAAGCCTTTATGAACTACAATGTATACAACCTAGTAGGAATAACAGCCTATAAGCTATGCTTTGTGTGTAAGCATGTTTCTTGTTAGGAAGTACATTAAAAATTTCATCTTATACAACCAGAAATACATTCTTGTTTCTCCTCTTTCCTATTCCAGTCAGAAATGATGGCAAATCAGCAGGTTGGGTCTCATTTCTTAGGAAAATTAAGAAGTCTTATCTTTACAGAATCTAGAAGTGAGGAATGAAGTGGATCAACTTTGGATGGACAAATGAAGACAGGAAAGAGTTGACAAAGAGTATCTGAAAGAGTTAAAGGATTGAGTCTACTACTATCACATGTAAAAATATTTAAATAGCACAGATTAAAGGGACTAGGTTTTTTCATTCCTTCGCTCTTATTATCATTCTAAATTGAAGATCCATGTACAATAGATGGATTATTTTAGCCTCATCTGTTTACACACATACTAATTCTAATATTAAAATATTGTGAAAATTATCTGCAGTTTGCCCAGGGATAATTTTATTAAATATTTGATATATGTCATTCAGCATTTTTCTAGTAATAAATAGAATGTGTCTGTAAAAGTTCATGGATTTTGAATCACACTCTCTACGTAGTTCTGCATCCACTGTGAATGAATAATGAGCATTTACTCAAGTGACAGCCTCAATATAATTTCAATTACTGTATAGTATTTCACAATATTTATTACATTAAATTATTTTACTATCAAATTATGTCAATGAACATCATCAACCTTTGCTTATCAAATTTATACTTATCATATCAGAAAATTAGAAACAATGACTCAGTAATGTCTTAAGATTTTGACATCTACAGTAGTGTTTCTCAATTCTGGCTGCACATTAGATTTGAGATTTTTTAAAATATTGGCACTTGGCATCCACTATTAATGAGTCTGACTCTATTGATGTAGAATGAAATTGAAATTTCCGTTTTTTTAAGAATTCCCCAAGTGATTTAAGTATGAAGTTATATATCTCCATTAGAACAATAATAACTCAGTCTTGTGAATTATGAATAATTGTATCTTTTGTCCAACATTTGACAGTTTCTTCATTTTAATCTTTGTCAAATAAGTGGCAATAGTATTCAATTATAATCTTAATTTGCATTTTTTTGTTTCTAGTGAGACTGAGAACTTTTCCATTAGTTGTTTTTTATTTGTAATATGTATTTCTTCACATTCTATACCTACTTGCTGGCTGTAATATTCAGATATATGTTATTTTGTGTATGAAAATTTTACATAATAATTCTGCCAAGCACAGCAGTTTTGTCATGGTCTTCATCCATTTTCTGTTGCTATAAAATAATGTAGACTGGCAAATTTATAGAAATGAATAATTTTCCCCAATCCTGGAGGTAAGGAAGTCCAGTATTAAGAAGCCAGCATCTAGTGCCAACCTTCTTGAGTATCATGGCAAAAGAAAAAGGGGCAGAAACTCACTTATTATAACAGAGTCCCTCTGGTGAGGACTGACTAATTCTCGCAGTGACAACATTAAGAAGGATGCCACCTCTCAAGGTCTCAATAGAAATTAAATCTCAACATGGGAATCGTCATTTGTCTTTTAGGTTTGTTTGTGCAACAGACTACATAAAAATGCAATCTTATTTTATAGCTATTCATCATTTTTATCCTTGCTTAAGTCAAACAGTAACTGATATCACTACACTTCTTAAAACCGAAACAAAATCATGCATGGTCTAGTTCATTTTTCAAGTTTTCTCAGGGTCCAGTCTTCAGAGTTCAATTTAATGTTCATGTTTCCATCTCACTTGGACTACTGCTGTTCTGACTTACATTTATCCAGGCTTAGCACTCACCACTTTACTTAATTTATTACAAATTGTGTCCACAGGGCATTAACATTTTAAAAAAGCAGAAAAAAGGATAGAAATGATACAGAATTTCAAAAAAATAGTAGGAAATTAACACTAGTTAATATATTGCATTCTTCTTCATAGCTGAGTAATATCCCATTGTAAAAAAATGCCACGTCTTTTTTATCCATTTCATGGTTGGTGGGCATTTGGGTTGTTTCCAAAATTTAGCTATTACAAATTGTACTGCTACAATACAAGATACTGCTATAGTTGTTCATGTTACAAGATTTAGGCACACAAAAAATGATCAAACAATCAAACAATGAAAGCACAAACTGTTATTTTGGATGAACTAACAGATTAGTATTATAGCTATCTAACTTGTGTGTGTGTGTATATATATATATATACATATATACATATATACATACACACATGTATATGTATACCTATATACATGAAATCTTTTCCTTTCATTTTTCTCTCCTTCCCCCATCCCAGTTGCTGTTTCCTTCTGAGCACTTTATTTCCCTTTATTTCCCTTTCATTATTACAATATCTATTGTACATTTTGGATCCCATTACTCTTTCAGTTTTTTTTTTTACACTAGGGAGACAATACAACATTTACAAATACGAGTCTGATTTATTTCACTTATAAGTGCGGTCTCAAGTTGCCTCCATTTACCTACAAAAGCCTCAAGATTATCCTTCTTCATAGCTGAGTAATATCCCATTGTAAAAAAATACCACATCTCTTTTGTCCATTTCATGGTTGGTAGGCATTTGGGTTGTTTCCAAGATTTAGCTATTACAAATTGTACTGCTATAAACCTGGGTGCACATATATCCCCGTAGCGTGACATAACGAAAGCTAGCTATATAACTTCCTTAACTATCCTGTACATATGTACATTTTTTCCCTTTACCCATTCTTCCTTTTCCCCATCACAGTTTATCTCTTCCCTTGAACAGTTTCTTCCAAAGTTACATATCCATTATACAATTATTTTATTTTAAATAGAAGAAAGAAAAAACAGAAAAATCGAGATGCAAACAGACCTCAAAACCAAAGACAAAAGCAAATGACAGCAATAGCAACAACAACAACAACAAAAACCGACAATAGCTATATAGGTTTTCAAAACAAGATGATATTAGTCTAACAATGGTTGCTATACTGCACACTGTTATCTTCAAAATAGTTGCTCAGGCTACCAGAAACAGGAGTAAAACAAAACAGTAAAAAGAAACAAAACATTGAATTTCAAAAACAAGGCCGAAGGAAATCCCCCACGGTTGCCACAATATACATTGCCGTCCTCCAAACAGATGCCCAGACCACCAACCCCAGGCCTGCAAAGTCAATCAAACAACTCAAGGATCAAGTTATTCCTTTCACCCAGTTGCTATCTTACCCTGAGTCCTCAAAATCAGCCAGTCGCTAACAGGGTACGGGGTTGGGGTGAGCTCTTCTGTTTTCTCAGCCTATGCACCGGCTGATTCATGGGAGGGTGTGATTTGTCCTCTTGTTGAGTATTCTCCTCCAGACCCCCACGGTGGCACTGGTTAACCTAACAATTTTATTAATATGTGTTAGTGATATAGAACAATGAGTTTCACTCTGGAATATTGGTACATGCATGTGACATGCCTTGACCATTTCCACTCCCATTATCCCTTTCTTCCTTTCTTTCCTTGTTGTCTGATCCCCCCCTTCATTTCTTATCATCTACTTGCACATATAAGAGATAACATGGAGTGTTTTAATTTCTGAGTCTGACTTATTCGGCTTACCATAGTGGTAACCAGTTCCATCCATTTTCTTGCTAATACAAGGTTTTGTTGCTCTTTATGGCTGTGTATATACCACATTTTGTATATATAACACAGTTTCTCTATCTTACCCATCTGTTGAAGGGTACCTGCATTGCTCCCAGGGTGACATATTGTGCATTGCATACAATAGATACTAACATGCAGGCATCACTATAGTATGTTGTCTTTAATTCCTTCAGGAATATGTTGAGAAGGGGCATAGCTAGATCAAATTGTATCTTCTTTCCAGGTTTTTAAAGAAGCTCCATGCTGATTTCTGTAGTGGTTGGACTAATTCATGCCCCTAACCACAGAGTAGAAAATTTCCTTTTCTCTTGCATCATTACTAATATTTATTGTTTCTTGTATTCTTCATGACAGCTGTTCTAGTTGGGGTGAAATAAAATCTCATTGTAGCTTCCCTTTATATTTCCTAAGACGCTAAAGAAATTGAATGTTTCTCATGAATATTGGTCATTTGTACTTCTTTTGAGAACTATCTGTAGAACATTGACCCAGTTATTGATATTTCTGGGTTAGTTTTTATTTTTGACTTCTTGACATAGTCTAGGTATTACTGCCATGTTGGAAGAGAAGTTATTAAGTTTTTTCTTCTATTCTGTGGGCTATCTCTTCACTCTGATGATTATTTCCTATATTCAAAAATATTTTATTTAGTCATTTTATAATTGCATTATTTATTTTTAATATTGACATACTAAAATTTATTTTGGTATGCAATATGGATCAAATTCTATTTCAATATAGCCAATTATCTAGCATAATATAATTGATAATTGAATTTTATCTTTTGACATACTATTTTATCATACCACTTAAATATGTGTACATATATGAAGAGAATATTTTATGTTGTAAATTATGCTTTCACATGAAATTACCATTGGACAAGCCATTGTTGTGATTATTGTGACTTTTAAATCAATTTTGGTACATATTATATATTGAAATATCCTTTCATATTTACTTATAAACATGTTCTTTCTTTTATCTGCTTATCTTTCATGTGTAATTCACATAGACGCAATTTGCTCTCTGGAATCTCTTCCTTCTGTGTAAAGAACTGCTTTACTATTTCTTGTACAAAAAGGTCAACTAATAAAACTTTTCTCCGATTTTTCTCCTTTATTCTGCTTCATTTCTAAATGGGTTGAGTTTAATGATTTTGAGTTCTTTTGTTTTTTGCTATTTTTCTCTGTGATTTTGATTGAGATAGTTGTAGATTTTAATACTACTGTAATGAAGAATACAGACAAATGTTATGAGAATTTTGCCTAGTTTCTCATAATGGTAACATTTTGCAACCTACACTACAATAAAGATATTGACATTAATACAATGCACTGATATACAGGTTTCCCAAGTTCATTTGTCTGGTGTGTGTGTGTGTGTGTGTGTGTGTGTGTGTGTGTTTAAGTTCTATGAAATGCTATCAATTACAGATTCATGGATTTCTCATATTTTTAAAGTGTATTTTTATCGGATATTTTGTTTTCTTTAAACTTTCAGAGGTTTTGTTCTATTTTCTTTGGGTTATTTGGACTCTTATTAGAAGACAGTACTCTTAATATTTGGCTTTTGAATAGAATGCTATCTTTTCACTCTGCTTGCCTTCAACATTTTTCTCTTTGCTTTTGCTTTTCAACAGTTTGAATGTGACATGTAGGGTGGATGTCTGTATTTTTATGGAAAGGATAAATTCCAATCTGCAAAACTTCTGAAAGGATTTGAAATTCATGAGTAGCTTTATATTGCTCAGAGGAATATAAAGCATTTCCCTTAAATCTTTCCCTTATGAGACAAGTATCATTCTTTGACCAAATAGAAAACAGGACCTGTAATTAGAGAAGTTTCTTTGTTTTGAGTAGGGAATTTTATTTCACTTCATTCTGTTTCATGCTTATTACCACCAAAGACCTATTCTTTGGAGGGCTTTGTTTTTCATCTGGTTATGAGTAGCTCCACATCAGGAAGTTCACCCTGGGGAAGTCACTTATTTCCTTTTCCTCTTGAGTGAAGTAAGTAAACAGCTGCTATGTGATGACGTTTTTTACACTCATCAACATTCTACAATATGCAACATAAATAACATAACGATCACTTGATGAATGCATTATGTCGTGGTCAGTGCTCACCTGTACAAATTTACACTTGCCATGTTTATAAAATACCCTGTTTTATTGTAAAGTAGCAGATACGATTATTAACTATGGAAATATAAAAGCACTGTCAGAGTAAATATTCCAAGTCTATAGTCAGTAAATAAACATAAACCTTAGGGGTATTCTGTATCTAGGCAATTTTAAGAGAAGCATAACAAAGCCACAAGGCCTGACCACAACCCCCCAGAGACAGCAGGACACACTGGCACACATGCTACTCCTCTAAAAGAAATAATCATTCAACGTGTGTGCTTTAGTTTCAAGAAAAGGAGGATCTCTAAGATCCAAGATTCTTTCACTTATTCATTTATTCCACAAATATTTATTGACTTGCTTATTCATATGCACATGAGCTAGGTACTGAACGAGGTCATCCATACTAAACAGTGCATGCAGGGCCCAGGTGCCTTCTCTCATGGGCTTAACATCCAGTAACGACTTTTTAATGAAATTTTATAGAGCAAATACATAGCCATATGCATTTTAATGAGTTGGCTTCTTTGTTCCCCAAGCCCAAAGCAGCTACTCAAATGTAAATGTTCTAACAGCCAAAATGTTCCTTCTAAAAGAACACGTACATTTTGTTCACCACTAATGATCAAAAATTCAGCAATTCCTACAGAGAGCATCATACTGGAACAGCGTCCATCTCTTTCTTTTTAATATCTGCATTAGTATATTTTATGGGGTTACCCATTTTCTGACTAAAGTTTAAATGTTCAGATGTAAATGAAACAGGAGAAATATTAGACTGCAGCTTTACAGCCCGATGTCACAGGAGAAGTTCAAACAGAGCTCTTTAGACCCAGCCACATTTCATACAATTCCAAATATTACAGGCTTGAGTGCATGCACTGGAAAAGAGAATAACTTCTACTTTCCTATGCAGAAAGAGCGCAGTAGAGACACGTTCTCCTGCTTGCCTGTGTTCTGGGAGCACCAAGGAGCAGTTTCCATAGTCACGCCCACCGAAGGACTTGAGGCCATTTCTTCTTTGAATCATCTTCCTCTTCAGAAGGTCTGTGTAAAAAAGAATTAAAATATCAAAATGCAAAAATCCCTTCATTGTATTTTTAAAATAAACAGTGTAGAACATGTTTGTCAAATATTTTATTTTTAAAACACATAATTTATTGGCTCAATTAATAGTGCTAACCTATTTTAATAGTTTAGACCTATTTTAGATAAGAGAAATGAGTGTATTATTTTTCCAAGCTTACAAAGTTAATAAGTAGATGATATAGAATCTTAATCATGCCTAATTTATAAACAAAATTCTGAATTTTTTCCGCCACATGAAAATGATGTTTTCCCCTTTATTTTGTAAAGACTGATAGCAAAAAGTTATTGTAGCTCTAGGTAAAAATTTATATTTCTCATTCATATAAATCATAATTCAGTAATATTTTTAAAAACAGACTAGAGTACAATTTTAGTTGGTACATCAAAATTGACAATTACAGAAAACTGTAGCCTAAAAGAACAACCTGAGAAAAGGGAGTATATTAAGTTGGACAAAGGCTTCCAAAGATATCCATGTCTTAATCTCTAGAAATTATGATTTTTAAATTATGTGGCAACAGAAACTACCCAAAAGTAGATATCTTGGCATTGAAGGATGATCCTGGATTATCTGTATGGACCATGGTGTAACCATAAGCATCATATTAAAAAGAGGCAGAGAGATATTCAACTGCAATGTAGAACACCATGTGATGAAAGCAGAGATTTGAAAATGTTATCCTGCTCTTTGAAGATCAAGGCAGAGGCTATGAACCAAAGAATGCAATTCTAGAATCTTTAATAGGTAAGAAAGCAAGTACAAGGGCAGAGTTAGGTGCAAAGACAACTGAAGACTATATAACACTTTTCTATCATGTAGCTTCTAAGAATGAATGCAATATAAATTTCATTATCTTGATTTAAATTGTGTTTCAGATAAATTTACAGAAAAAAAGATTAATAGTATAATCACATACAAACATAATTACAGGGTATAATTCCTAACAGATAATTGTGCCCTGAAATAATTACATAAAATTATAAAAAGGCATAGTACATAAAATTTTCTACATAGAAATGTAAATATATAAATATATGCTTGGAACATTTTCATCAGTTCTTTTATGAACTCACTGAGGGAGAAGGAATTTGCTGAGCAATGAAACAACCCCTGGTTAGTGTGGAAGTACTGATCAGCAGGGGGCTATGGCACTAAAGTTCCTTCGCAGTTGTGTTCACATGACTGAGTTCCCACCAATGCGACAGAATAGCAAGGCGTATGTACTTGTCAGTTCCCATTCATAAAAACAAAGTGTGCTCCTTAACCAGCTAAACAGGGGTGACCAGAGACTCACAAGCCCTCTGTGGAAGACTGGAAGCTGCAGGTTAGCAGCACCTCGGTCTGTGAATCACCACGTGGGGAAGAATCACTCACAGAGTTAGTTACGCATGGTTTCAAATTTTTGAACAAGAAGAAAATTTATTCTATGCCACTATGTACTGTTATTTATTTATTGATGTGATTTTTGTTTTGAGCTCTAAGTTTTGACTGCATCAATAAACAAAACAAAGTATTTTCCCTCATACAGTTTACATCTAGAACCAGAAAGTGTCTTGCTTAATTTTCTCTCATTGCTGAGACAAAATAACTGATGCCCAAAATTAGGGAAGGGAAGGTTTATTTAGCTTACATTTTTTTTTTTTTTGAGATTTCAGTCCATATTCAGCTGGCTCAAAGGCAGGGTGGTGTGACTGAGGAGCAACCATTAATGGCAGCCACAAACAGCAAGAGTGAAAGGGCAAAAGAGGGACAAAACACACCTTCTACCCTTCCTTATATTGTTGCTGCTCCCTGCCCCTGGGCAGGTGCAGCACTCACACTGCCAGTCCCAGCACTAGACAATAAACCAATCACAAATGCTAGATTCAGCCACTTCCATGACTTTATGAGGTTTGGGGGTCCATCTGAACACAAACCAAAACAGAAAGCAAAACAAATCAAATGGTGAATCAGTCCATAGGAAGAAGAAGAAAATTAAAATGAAATTTAGAGACAGAGAACAATAAAGAACTATCTTAGACAGTCTAGTTAGGAAAAAATAGCTATAGGTGATAATTAAATAGACACCTGAAATAAATGAAAGTACATACCAAGTGAATAATTCTTGGCAGGGTGTTTCTGAAAAGGCAAATATAATGCAACCATACTCCATGTGTGGACCACTGGGGAGATACCAGACACCAGCACCTTCTGGTGTATGGGTTGGGAGGCAAGAAAAACCAAGGTTCCTCCTCCTCCCATATTTTCATTGTTTTGTTTGCTTGGTTTTTATTCTGTTTTGTCTTGTTTGATTTTATTATATCTGATGGCATGGGAAGCTATTTCAAAGATAAGATATATTATAGTAGCCATCTTGGATTTACTATTATCTTGTTTTGAAGTCCTTTTTAGCATTTTGTCTTTATTGGCTCTATTCTGTTCTGTTCTGTTTGATTTTACTATGTCTGAAGGCATGGGCAGCTATTTTGAAGACAACAAGAGGCATTATGGTAACAATTTTGGTTTCCTCTTATCTTGTTTTGAAGTCTGTGTCACACTGTTTTGTTTTGATTGGCTTTATTCTGTTTTACTTTGCTTGGTTTTATTCTTTTTAAAATAAAAATTAGATGTCTCCTGGAGAAAAAATAAAAGATTACTTTCTGTAAACAGAAAAGGCCAAGGCCCAGAGACAGGAATAGTCTTTGCAGATTTGGACACCTATGTAACTGATAAGGCTGGCTATCAGTGAGCAAGGGGGAAAGCTGTGGGAAGGGTGTTCAGAGAGACTGCCAAAGGAGAGACTGAGGAGAGTGACATGGAGATTCCAGTCCAAGTATACTCAGAAGCAGGAAGCAAGGAGTTAGAAAGAAGAAAGTGACATAAAATGTTACACAATTTAAAGATCTCACTCTGGTTTGTGGAGAACAGAAGCTGGTGGGGCAATAATGGAATTAAAGAGTACATATAAGAGAAAAATGCAGGAAGGCACACAAAAATAATACTGGGTCAATAGATGGCAGAGAAAATTTATATTTTGAATTTAGAAATGATGAGGTAAAATATAAGAAAAATAGACGAGCAAAGAATTATTCCATGGTTTTTGCCTGAGAAATTAGATATATAATGATGTCACTTCAGAAATCAATAAGAAAGGGCCATCCATGGACCAGGGCTAAAGAGAACAATGGCTGCAGCAGCAAACAAGCCCAGCCTGGGAACCAGTGCCATGTGCAGGCTGTGGGCAGACTGGCAACAGCCAGACCCCAGGCCCTTTCAGTGTATAGGCTGGCAAACAAGAAGTACTAACCACCCCCACCCCGTAAGTGACTGGCTTATCCAGAGAAATGCAGACTGTGATGATAGCTACGAAGGTGAAATACAATTGGATGCCTGTGGTGCTTTGATGTTTCGCCAGCATTGCAGGTCTAGGGCCAGTGGTCTGATCTAGATTCAGAGGATATCGCTAAGCAGTGTGTCATCTGGAGGGGGTCTCCTGAGGGTTGCAGCTATTGTCTTCTTTTGAGGTCCTATGTCATTTCCACTGTTCTGTTGGGTTGGGTTTTATTGTCTTTTGTTTTGTTTGATTATGTTAAATCCCATGGCAGGAGAAGCTATTTCAAGGATAGCAAGATATATTATGGTAGCAATTTTGGTGTTATTATTGGCTTTTTTTGAAGTCCTTTATCACTTTTGTTGTTTCATTTTTATTGTTTCTATTCTATTCTGTTCTGTTTGATTTATACTAAGCCTGAAGTTATCTGCAGCTGTTTTGAAGACATCATAAGACATTATGGTAACTGCTGTTGATTTCATAATGTTTTGAAGTCCTGTATCTCTTACACTGGTTTGTTTTGATTGGTTTTATTCTGTTATATACTCTTTAAAATAAACAATCCTGTTGATGTGACAGAAAAAAAAAAGAAATCAATAACAAAGGAATGTTTACAGGAAGACATTAGAAGTTTAATTTTAGTTTGTTAATCTTAAAATATGAGTTAGAGGTGAATTCATCATGTTAATCTGTAATTCCACAGACAGAGGAGAGGTTGGAATTATGAGCATATACGTGACTAACTTTCTTAACTGGATGAGAGCATACCCTAGGAGATTTTAGAAATCTGTCACAGAATTGAGGATCTCTCACCATTTGAAGGATACTCATGAAATTTAGTGAGTTTTAAATGTCATGGTGGCAGAAAAATGTATACATTAGCTATTTTGTCTTTGATTGGAACTATAGTTATATACAAATTTTTAATGATTTTTCTATATATTTATATTCTGCCAAAAAAGCAATGATTATGTATTATATACCAACCAAAAATTAAACTTTTTTTTCAGTAACTAACTAACTAGTGATCAAAATTTTTGGGAAACCATCTTACCAATGGCAAAGCTGCACATGGTTTTCTATCAACAACATAACAGATTTATTAGTTTGCATTTTAAAAAGCTGAGTGCAGCATCTGTGTGTTTTACTATATCTTCTAGCATAGTTATGTTTCATCATTTACAATTGAATCCTATCATTTTAATAATCATGATTTTTTCTACTTAAGAGTCAGAATATTTGAAATCATATAAGTAAATCAAATTATCCATTAATTTAATTTCAAGAGGTTAAAGAGAGAGTCACAAAATGCTAATTATACAAAAGTAGCTTGGGTCTGGCTATAAAATATTGGCCACACAAAAAGCGTATTGGGTCTAATAAAATAGACCCACGGGAATAAGCAGTAGGAAAATCAAAGACAACCCTCCAAGGCAACCCAACATTTAGCAGTCAGAAAAAGAAATGTTGCCAATTAAATAAGAATTTTCTGCTGCTTTGAGTAAAGTAGGAAAATATGGCAACCTGAACACCAAGTAAATTACAGTTTTAGGAGGAGAAAAGTGATAAAATTTGTCATGAGTCAGTTTTGATAAGGATTGAGAAATTTATTTATGGGTCAAGTTAAATGGGGACCTAACATCCAACTTGGTACAGGAGACCTTGCTGAATCTTTGAAACAGCTCAGTGGACTCAGATGCACAATCTTGAGTGGGAATAAGCAAAAAGATAGTGTGGCTACCCAGCTGAGCCAAGATGAAGTAGCAGGGACTACAGTCATTCACTTATGTGAAACAATAACAAAAAGAAAAATATGTAGTAATGGGACTGTACAAGGCTTGTTTATTTATGCACTGTAAGATCTTTCGCAAGAATATTGAGGCAGTTTAAAACAATGCTGAGATTCCATCTCCAGAAAGAACAGCTATCATCAAGAAATCAACCAATAACAAATGCTGGAGGGGCTGTGGGGAAAAGGAAGCCTTTTTCACTGTTGGTGGGAGTGCAGACGGGTGCAACCACTGTGGAAATCAGTGTGGAGATTCCTCAGAAAAACTAGGATTAGAGGTCCCATCCAACCCTGCTATTCCTCTTCTGGGTATCTTCCCAGAAGAATTAAAAACATTGTACCACAGTGATATGCGGGCATTTGTTTATTGCAGAACAATTTGTAAAAACTAAATCTTGGAAACAACCCAAATGCCCATCAACTGAGGAGTGGATAAAAAGAAATGGTTTTTTAATATAATGGAGTACTACTCAACCAAAAAGAATGATAAACTTGAGACTTTTATATGTAAATGAATGCAACTTGAGACCATACTCATAAGTGAAATAAATCTGACTCACATGTGTAAACATTCTACTATCTCCCTAGTATGAGAAGCTGAAAGGTTAAATAAGATCCAAAATGTGGAATAGATATTATGAAATGGGAAGCAACTGTTCAAAGAGGAAGAGAAACTGGTGTGGGGGAAAGGAGAAAAGAAGGAAGGAAAAAGAAAAAAAATATGTGTATATGTATATAAAAGATAGTTCAGATAGTTATACTACAATTTCTCTTACTTTATTGAGAAGAAACATTTGTGCTTAGATTATTTGATCAGTTTTCATGTCTGTATCTTGTAATCTGAGCAATTATTTTGAAGATAACAATACACAATGCCTTAACCACTGTTACTCTCCTATTATCTTCTTTTGAAATTTTGTATCATTGTTTTTCTCCTTAAAATAAAAAAGTTGAACAAAAGATAGATTAAAAAACATAAATATTGGAGCTGAAAAATTCAATTAATGAATTATTTTAAAAAGTTGAGAAGTTCAACAACAGACTAGATCAAATAGAATAGAGAATTTCTAAACTTGAAAACAGGTTCTTAGAAATAACTCAGTCTGACAAAAAAGGACAAAATAAAGGTTTAAAAAAATTAAGAATGTCTACAAGACAAATCGGACACAGTTAAATGAGCAACACTGTGGGATTTACAAAAGGACAATTAGATGACCTTAGAAAAATATTTAGCAAAAAGTAGTAAAAACTTTCTAAGTCATGAAAGAGATACAGACATCCAGATGTAGAAAGTTCAAAAGTTTCTATAAACACATATCCAAAATGACTCTGTAAGGTATATTATAGTCAAATTATCAATATTCAAATAATCAATATTCAAAACACCAATATTCAAAGAAAAGAGAGAAATCTAAAAGCAGCAAAATAAATGTACCAAGTCAGGCTGCTAAGAACCTGGAACAGTTATGACCCTTGACACCATAATTAAAGGAAAGTAATAAAATTCCATTGTCTAACTGTCATGCAATGGAGGACTATAAATTGTCAAATCAAGAATTCAAGATAATTGTTTTTAAAACGTCTGCAAGCTAGAACAGAACACATACAGACAATTCAACAATATCAGGAAAATAGTACATAAGCAAATGAGAAGTTCAACAGAAAAAGAAAACATCAAAAAATGGACTACTTTATCTGAAAGATACCATAGAAGAAATGAAACTGCAATAAACACTTCACTCTATCAAGTGGAAGACAGAACTTATGAACCCAAAGACAAGATACTGTAAAATATTCAGAGGAAAAGTATTTTCTTGTGCTGATTCTGCTTGTGAATTCTATAGCTCTATGGATTGAGATGTCCAGATCCTTCCAAAGATTTTGACCATTATTTCCTTAAATACACTTTGTGTGTTTTGTCTCTCAACTCTTCTGGGCCTTTTATCATGTGTATATTGGTTAATTCGATAGGGTTTAATTTTTTTTATTTTTAAAGTATAAACTCAAGGGTAAGGGCAGTTATGCCATAAAATTCAGAATACTTTTTAAAATCAATTTTATTGTCACATTTTAGATATACGTAATGATCACATTCATCATAGGCAATTTGTGTCTGCATATGATATGTCGTGATGCCTCTTTTTTCCCCTTTCCTTTCCCCTCCCTTCAATCCTTCTTCTCCTCCTTATTTGCAAAATCTTAGTTTCCATTTTTTCTTCTATCCTTTTTTTCTCTTCTTTTCTTTCCTTTCTCCCTCTTTTGTTTCCCTTCCCATTTGAATGTTTTACAGTATCTATTATACATATTAGTTTTTATTTACACTTTTTGTTCTCATACAAGAGAAATTATACAACATTGAAACGTGTGTCTGATTTATTTCACTTGAGAGTATGTTGTCAAAGTGTATCCATCTAACTAGAAATGTCTCAAGCTTATCATTTATATAAAAAACTCCATTGTATAAAAAACTCCATATCTTCTCTATCTATTCATCAGTTTATGGACTTTTGGGATGTTTTCAAGATTTATCTATTACAAACTGCTACTATAAACATTGGTGTACATATATCACAGTGGTATGAGGCTTTTAAAGTTTTTGAAAAGATTCCAAGAAGGGGAATAGCTGGGTCAAATGGATCCTTCAGTTTTAGTTTTTTAAGGACCCTTCACACTGATTTCCAAGTGCTTGCACCAGTCTATACTCCCACAGACAGTGCAGAAGGGTTTTTTTTTCCCCATATCCCCACCAGCATTTGTTATTGATTGACTTCTTGATAATAACCATTCTTTCAGGAATGACAGGGAATCTTGGCATTGTTTTAATTTGCATCTCTCAGAGGATCAGTTATATCAAAATTTTTTTCATATATTTATTTGACCTTTCTACTTCTTCATCTGAAAGTGTTTATTCATTTCAAAATCACCATTTTTGGACTCAATCTTTATTTGACGGGTCTGATTTTTTTTAGTTCTTTATGCAATCTAGGTAGCAGTCCTTTGTCAAAGTAATAGCTGGCAAAAATATTTTCCCAGTCTGTGTGCTGTCTCTTCACTGTTTTAGTGGTTTCTTTTGCTGTACAAAAGCTTTTTAATGACATGAAATTCCAGTTGTTGGTTCATTGTGATAGTTCCTGTGTGACAAGGGTTGTGTTCATATAGTTTTTGGGTACAACTATGTCTTCAAAACTTTTATCTAGCCTATGTTTTAGCAGATGTAATGTTTCTGTTTTAATATTTATATCTTTCATCTCTTTCAATTTTAGTTTAGTGCATTGGTCAAGTTTTAATCTTTGGGCTAAGGAAAGTCAGTATTTCCAGCACCACGTAGTAAAGAGACTTTCTAACTTCCAGTGAACGTTTTTGTCCACTTTTTCAAAGATAAAGTGACTGAGTGTGTTTCTACTTGTGTCTACATCTTCTAATCTGTTTCACTGATCCTTAGGTCTGGTTTTGTTTTGTTTTGCTTTTTGCCAGAACAACGCTGTTTTTATCACTGTAGCTTTGTAGTATAATTTCAAGTCAGGGATTATGATGTCCCCTGCCTTACCTTTGTTATGCAGGACTGTTTTTGCTATTTGAAGTCTCTTCTGGTTCCAAATGAAAATAGTTCTGTGAGATGTTTTAATGGTATTTTCATTGGGATTGCATTAAATCTGTATGAAAATTTTGGTTGTGTGGCCATTTTCAATATATTGGTACTTCTTACCCAAAACAAGGGTATTTTTCCATTTTCTGATATCATCTTCAATTTCCTTTTTCAGAGTACTTAGTTTTCATATAAAGGATGTAAAGTATTTCATTTTTTATGCTATTGTGAAAAGTGTGGTTTCCCTATTTTCTCTTTCAGTAAATTTGTTATTTGTGTATAGGAATATTACTGATTTTTGAGTATTGCCCTTATATCCAGGTATGCTGATGAATTTGGCTTTAAATCTAGAAGTCTTTTGGTTGAGTTTTTGGGGTCTTCCATGTAGAGTATCATGACATCTGCAAACAATGATAATTTAACTTCTTCCTTTACTATCTCTATTTCTTTTATTTCTTTCTCTTGTCTAATTACTCTGGCTAATGTTCAAAGAACTATATTGAATAGGAGAGGTGATAGTGGTCATCCTCGTCTTGTTCCTGATTTTAGAGTGAAAACTTTCAGTTTTTGTCCATTTAGTATGATGTTGATTTGTCATACATGGATTTTATCAGATTGAGATAAAGAACATCTATTTCAAGGGAGCTGGGTGTGGTGGTGCATGCTTTTAATCCCAGCACTCAGGAGTCTGAGGCAGGAGGATCACTGTAAGTTTGAGACCAGCCTGGGCTACAAAGTGAGTTCAAGGCCAGCCTGAACTGCATAGTGAGACCCTGTCTCAAAAAATAGGGCCGGGGATCTAGTTCAGTAGCCTAAGCACCTGCCTAGCAGGCGCGAAGTTGTGAGTTCGATCTCTGCTACAAAAAAAAAAAAAAAAAAAAAAAAAAAAAGGAACATCTATTTCAATTTTCTGTAGGGTTTTTTTTTTCTTATGAATGCATGTTGGACTTTGTCAAAGGCTATTTCTGCAACTATTGAGATGATCGTGTGATTTATATCTTTGGCTCTATTATATAGTATATTATATGTATTGTTTTAGTATATGTGTAGCCATTCCTGAATTCCTGGGGTGAATCTTACTTGATCATGGTGTACAATCTTCTTAATGATTTGCTGCAATTCATTTGCAAGTGTTTTATTGAGGAATTTTGTCTGTTTATGTTCATTAGGGAGATTGGCCTGTAGCTCTCTTTTTTGGTTGGATCATTCTCTGATTTGCTATCAGAGTAATGTTTGCTCCCAGGAATGAGTTTGGAAGCATTGCTTCCCATCAAATTCCATTAAAGAATTTGAGAATAATGGCATTGATCTCTAAATTTCTTGTAGAATTCAGCAAAGAATTCATCAGGGCCCGGGCTTTTCTCTGTTGGTAGGTTTTTAAATACATCTTCAATTTTATAGACTGATATTTGGTTACTTAGAATTCTTGTTTCTTCTTGATTCAGCTGTGTTAATTCATATGTATCTAAGAATCTGTCTATTCTGTGTTTTCTTTCTTAACAAAATAGAGGTTCTCAAAGTAGGTATTGATGATCTTTTGGATTTCTGCAGAATCTGTTGTGATTTCACATTTTCATTCCTAATTAAATGAATTTGAACCTTTTCTTTCCTTCTTTTGAAAAGACTGCATAAGGATTTGTCACTTTTATTTAATCTTTCAAAGAACCAACTCTTTGATTCGTTCTCTGCATTGTTTTCTTAATCTCAATTGCCTTAATTTTTGCTCTAATCTTTATAATTTCCTACCTTATATGAGCTTTGGGCTTAATCTGCTCCTTTTTTTCTAGAGCCTGAAGTTCTACATTAGGTTGTTTATTTGTGCTCTCTCTGTTTTTCTGATATGGGAATTTATTAGTATAAATTTCCCTCATAAGACTGCTGTCATTGCATCCCATGAGTTCCCTTATGTTATACCTGTATTATTGTTTAGCTGTAGAAACTATCTAACTTCTTCTTTAGTTTCATCAGTGCCCCTTTTACTGTTCAGAAGGGTGTTTAATTTTCATGTACTTATGAAATTTTTGTGGCTTCTTTTGCCATTGGTTTCCAATATCATTGCACTATGATCTGATAATATGCATGGGATAATTTCAATTCTTTTGCATTTACTTAAGCATCTTCTATGTATTACTCTGTGGTCTATCTTGGAGAAAGTCCTGTGTGCAGCTGAGAAGACTGTGTGTTGTGATTTTTTGCTGTGGAACACACTGTAGACATCTACTAAGTCCATTTGTTCAAATATCAGTTCTCATATTTCTTTGGTTTTTTTTTTTCTAGTTGATCTGTCTTTTTGACTGTGAGGTATTGAGGTTCCCCATTACATTTGTATTAGTGGTTATTTGATTTTTCATGTCTATAATCATTTGTTTTATATTTTTGCATCTGCTGGTATTCAGTACATACATATTTATGAATGTTATCTCTTTCTCTTGGATTGTTCCCTTACCAGCTATGTAGTGACAGAATAGTTAATTCTGTCATTATGGTGTGCGTATCTAACTCCGGAGCAGAAGTTAAAAATAGAAGTGTAAGAAATAAGTGCAGCTACAAAAATTTGTTTCTGGATACACAACATAAAAAAAAGTATAATATAATAGCACTAATAAAAAATGGGAGAGCACAAATTAATCTAAGTTGTTATCATCTTAAAAATAGACAGTGATAGCTTAGCCTCATGATAACCAATTGGAAACAACTTCTAGTAAATATGTAAATTATAAAGGAAAAGAAAGCATAGAACTTTAAAATATTATCAAGTTACAAATGATGACAAGAAAGAAAGGAACAAATGAACTACAAAACAACCAGAGAATGGTAACATTTAATAACAATAAGTTGTTACCTATGAACAATTACTTTAAATGTCAATGAATTAAATTGTCCAATCTAAAGGCACAGAGGAGTTGAATGGATGAAAAAAAATCAGCAACATACTGCCTATAAGAATTGCATTTCAGGTTTAGGGACACAATGGGCTGAAAAAGAAGAGATAGTAAAAAGTATTCTATGCAAATAGTAAGCAAAAGAGAGGCAATACTAATATCTGGCAAGAAAGTTTTTAAAACAGAAATGGTCATAAGAGACTAAGAAGCTTCTTTTGAAAGAATCAAAGAATCTATAACAATTGTAAATATACATGTGGCTAGAATCAAAACAAATAAGCAGGCATTGACAGATTTGGAGAAAGAAAACAGCAATATAACTGCTTTATGCCTCTGGTATTGACACTTCAGTAACACACTCTATAGCTGGCAGATTGTCCAGACATAAAAATCAATCTGGAAAAGGTAGAATTGTACAGCACAGTAATAAATGGCAGCCATAGGACACTTTCAAAACTCTCTATCCAGTGGCAGTAGAATAGGCATTCTTTTCAAGTACACTGGGAACATTCTTCAAGGCAGAACATATGCTAGGTCATAAAACAAGTATTAGCCAATTTAAGAAGTTGAAAATCATCCGAAACATCTTTTTCAAATGAAGTAAAAAATTTGTACATTGAAAATGATGAAGTATGACTAAAATTAAAGGCAGATAAATGCAAAACATTCTATATTTATGAACTGAAAAAATTAATATTGCTTAAAAATATTCATACTGTCCAAGCAATACATACATTCAAAGCAATTCCTATCAAAATCTCAAAGGAATTTTTATAGAAGTGAAAATGTCTTAAAATTCATATGGAATCACAAAAAAACCCAAAAGAACTAAACACTGTTATTGATGAAGAACAACAGAGTGGAGGCACCACATTTTCTGATTTCAGATCCACTTGCATTGAAAGAATATTGTGTTGAAATAAAATTAAACAGAGACAAATGGAGCACAAAAGAGAGTCCAGAAGTACGCGCATTTAGGGTCAACTAATCCTGAACACTGTGATCGTTGGGTATCAAGACACACATGGGGAACAAATTCCAGTAAAATTGCATATTCACATGCAGAACGATGAAATTGGATCCTTTCCACACTGTGTACAAAATTCTAGCAAGATGACTTAAATGCTGGGGCATAAGACCATAAAATTACTAGTAGAAAACCTGGAGGAAAAACTTCTTGATATTCATCTGAGCAATTATTTTTTCTATGTGGCCCAAAAACTATGAACAATCAGACTAAAACATACAGTAGTAGGACGATATTGCACTTAAAGTTTTCCACACATTAAAAGAAACCAATCTGAAAGAGAAAACATCTGGAATGGGGTAAAATATTTATAAACCATATAGCTGATGAGAGGTTAATATTTAAAAAATGTATAAAGAATTCTACTGAATATCAAAAACAAATAATCCAATTAAAATAGGGAAAAGATCTTGATAGATAAAGTAGATATAAAAATAGCCAACAGGTAAATGTGCTCAACATGACTGATGATCAGAGAAATGCAAAGCAAAACTATACCTGTTATAAAGGGTATTATCAAAAAGACAAAATGTGACTGCCATAGTCTGGATGCACTGTGTTCCTCACAGGTTCACATACCAAAAGCTGGATCTGCAGTGTGATGACATTGAGAAGTAGGGAAACTTTCAGAAGGAGGGCTTAGTCGAGAGCAGGTAGGTAATTTAGAATGCTGCTCTCAGAAGGAATTCATGTGGTTCTCATGAGACTCCAGTGAACTCTCAAGAGATTGCACATCAATTTCCTATTGTTTCCTTGTAGTATTTTGAAGTAGGCAGGAGGAGTTACCAGAGGCTAAGGTTGACCAATTTTGTACCTGCAACCTCTATACGGTGAATAAAATAAACCTCTTTATTTTATTTTTATCAATACCCAGCTTCAGACACTTTGAAACAGACTAATACAAGGACAAATTTTATGAGACACAGAGAAAAGGAAACCCTTGCAAATTTATTTTGAATGCAAACTCATGTAGCCAGGATGGAAAACAGAATGGAGGCTTCTGAAAAATTAAAAAGTAGAACTACCTTATGGTTCAGCAATCTTCATTCTGAAAAATTCCAAAGAAACGCAATGAATATGTCAAAGAGATATCTGTAATCTCATGTCCATTGCATCATTTTTCATAGTAGCCAACAAGTAGAAATAAACCATGTCTGTCAGTGGATGAAAAGATAAAGAAAATGTGAAATGTATGTAAATAAACTGAAAATCTTATTTGTAACGATATGAATGAACCTGGAGAATATTATGCTAAGTAAAACAAGACAAACACAGAGAGACAAATGCTGCATGATCACATTTTTATGTGCAAACTAAAATAGCAAATTCATAGAATCAAAGAATATAGTGGTGGTTTTCAGAGGATGGGAAAGGAAGAAGATGAGATACTAGTCAAAGTGTACCAAGTAACAATCATATATGATGAATAAATTCTGGAAATTTAATGTAAAGGACAGTAGCCATAGTTACTAATATTGTATCATATGAATGAAAGTTTCTGTGAGAGCTGATCATCAATATTCTCACCATAAAAAACAATTACAACTATGTGATGTGATAGACATGCTAATGAACTTGGTTTTGATAATCAGTACCAAAGCATCATATTGTGGACCTTAAAGCATAAAACTTTGTGAAGTAGTCTTCAGTAAATTTGGAAAAAAAGAGAATGATCTTCTTTATATGTCTTCCTACCCAAAAGAGTCATTTCCTGCCCAGATTAACTCAACAACCTCCTACTGCTCTTGCTTCCAGTTCTGTCCCACTGCAAGATGTTCTCCACCCTTCAGACTGTGAACTTTCTGAAATGCAAATCAGATCACATCTCCCCTGCTACAGAATTCATAATTGGCTCCGTGTAGCCTGCAGGATCAAGGTCACAGTTTATCAAGTGGTAGGTGGACACAAGGGTCTGGACATGGGTTGAGTCTTTAAAGGTGATCCCAGGAAGTAACAAGTGACATAGTGGAAAAAGTAGGAAAAGGAAGGGAGCTGCCTTCCTTCTCCCTTGATGCTGCTCTGCTTCACACTGCCTGGCCCTGTGCTCTTTTCCCTCTGCCCTGCACCTCTGCCGCACTACACTGCCTCAGACCATACAATGAGGACTGAAACCTCCACAAACTGTGAGCTAAAATAAACCTTTCCTCCTTTAACTTGGAGGCACCAGGTATTTTGTCCCAGGAATGAGGGAGTAATTAAGGCAGTGGGAAAACCAGATTCTTAAATATAATTAACAAATTTCAAGTGTGCTATTTTTTAGAGCAAGTCTTTGCCACCTTCCCTGAGTCTGGGGTTTCTAGAAGGTCCAGAAGAATTGTCTCTGCTTATTTAAACATCTGCTTTAGTACCTAAATATCTATGTCATATCTAAGAGGTACTACTAAATATTTACAAGCTCTCTGCCCTTGCAGTTTATAGAGTTCCAGGTAGCCCACTACTTTTATTTGACAGAACTATTTGTTCTGCTGTCATTTCTCCTTACATAAACATATAGTAAAAGAAAAAAATCCAGTTGGAAAAACTCAGTGTTTGAGTATTACAGTTCTACAGAGGCTGAGTGTTGTTTGCGAATTGTAGGTGGCCTATGAATTGTTGGCCTTGTGTCTAAGGCTAGGAGGCA
The DNA here is from genome assembly GCA_004363535.1 of Dasyprocta punctata. NCBI lineage: Eukaryota > Metazoa > Chordata > Mammalia > Rodentia > Dasyproctidae > Dasyprocta > Dasyprocta punctata. The sequence goes on from RJWM01016485.1 coordinate 43,013, forward strand.
GAATAGATTGCTTGAATGCATCTGCGTCCACTGTCTACCATTGCTGTTAGAATTAGCAGGACACTCACCTGTCTCCAGAGGACCCTTCTGTTTCCCTTCTGCCCATTCAAGGGGAATATTGCAACGTTTCTGGAATATGGTTTGAAAATACTGCAGTTCTGTGAGGGTACAGAAGATTTTAGAATGAATGGATCTTAAATACATGTTTGTTGGAAGTGAGGGAAAACACTCAAAGCCAGGTTAACTGGCCAATAAACTGGAATTTCTTTTCTTTGTGTAATTGGAAGCAAATTATTTTGCTACACTGACACCAGTATTTAGATCATCAGATTGCCCTGAGCTACACATGAGAGACGTGTTTCAAAGGTTCCCTTGAGCAAGCAGAAATACAATGCCAGAACTCCCTGCACACGATACTGATCAAACCACAGGGACAACACAGATGACACTGAAGAGCAAGGCCAAGGTCTTCACAAGAAACAAAATATTTTATTCAGACACTGTGGTAAAAGAGGAACAAATGAGTTGATGTTTGTGTGAAACAAATGGTAAGATACAATTAAATCAACTTAAATGACTGCATTTCCAACTATAGAATGTTTGTGAGTTATAGTACAAAAGGCCAACACAGAAAACTGTTTTATCAATATGCCTTTGAGTGTTCAAATGAATGTTAATCATCTTCATATATAGACTTTCATAAATGCTTGTGGCAAAAAGAGAACAGAATGTGTTAATGACTAAACTCTGAATCATCACTTGTATTCTGCATATGGAATGTGTTGCCAAAACTTATCACTTCTTTCTTCAAAATGTCGCCTCTACTTACGCCTCTTCTATCTATGATCTATTGTGGTTACAGCACATGCTTTCTCTGTGGAGTTCCATGACTATACCAGGACAATATTCTATAAATTAGTAAGTTAGACAATTAATAAAACTTTTTAAAATCATTCAAATAGTAAATTTGTCACCTCAATTTCTCATCTGGAAGTTTACTGATAAAGACCCATCCAATTCTAAGGTACTGTGGATTAGCAATGATGTCTTTGTCTCCATCTTTTGTCCACCACCATCTGAGTCAAAGCCCCGACCATTTCACACCTTGACTGCTGCTTCTTCTTGCCTGACAGCATTAGTGTCAGGGAGCAGAGTTCTCTTCTTTGTTCAGTCTCCACCCCACATCAAATTTTTTTCTAATGTACTAGAAAATCTCTTTTTTCTCCTGTGATCACAACCAAGATGTTCAAACGCTTTTCTGAAGTCTTTCCTTAAAAACCGCATCGTGTGAGACTCACTACTCCTGCTTAACTTCTTATCAACTGATACACAGATTTCCTGCTTCTTGGGGCCACCCTGCCCTGATTCTGAGGTGTCCCCAAATTATCTCATGTGGAAACACAAGCCTTTTGGTTTAGGCCACCTAGCCACCTGTATCTTTGCCTGTGTCTTTTTTTATTTAAGCAAAGAAGCGATTTTCCAAGTTTCTGAATTTGTGGGGCCCAGACCTGTATGCAAACGGACAGAGCAGGCTACGCTGCATCTGTGCAGACAGCAAATGCCTCCAGGGGAGTGATGAAACCTGATCGTGCTCACCGGACCCAGCCCAGAAACATGAATGTGTAACATGGATCAAACAAAGGGAGACAAACATCCTAAATTTGTTGCCATTTGGTATTTTCGTAGGCCATGTATTAAAAACATGTTGCTTGAAATGCAGACTGCAACAAATCTCAAAAGAAGAGTAGGAAAAATTACCCTAAAAACATCCTCCTCTCAAAATGAAACCTGCAGATATTTTACTTTCTTGGATTGACATTTCACAGAAATGTATGGAAATTTTACATAGTGATATATTTGCCATATTCACAAACGTTCTATAAAGAAAAGGGTGTGAATATGATGTCATTTTAACTGTTCTATGTGTTGTTTCTGTGTTGTGTTGTGAGTCTGTGCATCACAAATGCAAAGTGCATAGAATATTCCATAGTGCAAATAAAGCTACTGGAGGGCATTGTTCCAATGTTGCTTTTGGTACTTTATCGACTTGGAAGAGACCCTCAATAAGTAAATATTTATTAAATTGAACATTAATGGAAAATGCTATTATTTATATACCACATACAAGAAATAAAATTTGTCTTTTGAAAATTTAATTTTACACATGATGTGCTCTCAAAAATGTGCACATTAATTTACAACTGGTTCAGCCCTGCCTGCATTTATGGTCCTCCTGGAAGTGACTGATGATTAAAAACTATATCCAGATGACCACAATAGATGCTAACTAAGCTCAACAATGGTTCCAGCTTTCCTAGGTGCATACTGTTAACCGATTTCTCTCCTTTTCTCATCTCTAGTAAAATTT
>RJWM01016486.1:0-45437 GCA_004363535.1 Dasyprocta punctata
GAATGAATATTTAGTAAAATGCAATGCTGAATATATAGGCAAAATTCATAACATGATAAAAGTAAGAAAAACATTTCACAAATATTCGTATGTATACCCACACATACACATATACATACACAAAATTTACCTTTAGAATGATCAAACTTACAAAACGTTAAGGCAAATATGAAGCAGTTGTTGAAATTCTGATACGTTGCTGGTAGAACTGTGAGATGGTTTAAGCATTTTGGGAAAAGTTGTGTGATATTTGCTAAAGACAAGCATTAACAAATTATGCAGCAGTTCCACTCCTATTACTTACTCAATATAAATAGGAACCAAAAAATACTTGAAAGCAAAGACTTTATGATTAACAGCTTTACTTATAGTGGGGAAAAACTGTAAACAGCCCAATTTTCCACTAATCATCAAATATGTTTTAAAAATTGTACTTTATCTATACACTAGAATGCCACTAAGCAACAAGACAAAATGAACTACTAATAGATTCAAGAATGTGGTTGAACATTTTAAAGCACTATTATAAGTGAAACAGATAGAAGACTATCTTCTTCATAGTTCAATTCTTTTGAAATTTTAGAAGATAAAGTATAGTGACAGAAGTAAGACAAGTGTTTTCTCAGGACCTAGACAGGGGCAAAGAGCATTAGGAAAGAAAAGTGATAGAGTGATAGAATCTATTTATATTTTGAAATAGGTTTGATTCTATAACTATTTATAATTCCCAAACTCATTAATTTTCCTCTTAAAATTAATAGTGATGATATTCTATGTAACTTCAACAAAACCAATAAGGTTTTAAAAAAAGCAGCAATAAATAGGTAAAACCAAGTCACTCTCTTAATGTAATTCCATTCTTCTTTGCTTTAGTGGAAGACAAAAGGTTTAGTCCTAGCACACTAAAAAATATTCATGTATTACCTTTTGAAATTGGGTAGTCATGTACTCTATACGCTGATAACTTCATCATATAAACATATATATGAAACATAGATAATAATATTTCTCTTAGTTACTTTTCTCATTTCTGAGACAAAATACCCCACACTCAAAGGAAAGGGAGGGAAGGTTTATTTAGCTCACAGTTTGCAGAGTTTTCAGTGCATAGTTGGCTGATTCCAAGGCAAGATGGAATGGCAGACAACCATCACAGAGGAGAAACAGCTGATGTTGGGCAGAATGGAGCAAAGCAAGAAGGGACAAGTCAAGCCTCTTCTGTCCCTTATATTGTATTCATGCTACTGGGATTAGGATAGTGCCAAACCAATCAGTGATCTGGTTTGTTAATCACCCACCCTTAATTCTATCACCCTTAGACCTAGCATTTCACACTCTAGGTCCTGCTACTGCTGAAAAAGTCCCACCTATGACCACATGAGGCTTTGGAGGAACATCTAGACACAAACCATAACAATATTCATTTTAGTTGTCATTATAACATAAATTAGTAAGACTATTAAATGAATGTCATCAGGAAGATAAGTTATATACATAGGGTGAGAATTATACTGCAGCAAAAATAAATTAACCAAAGTTATCTGTGCCAACATAAAATGACTGATAGAGGCAATGTGAAAAACAAGTAGTCTCAAAAGATCACTTACTGCATGATATCAGGTTGATAATACTTCAAAAGAAATCAAACTTAGTCTTCTAAAACATGGTTATTGTTGTGAAGATTCATGATTATATAAATAAATACTTTAAAACAATGCAGTATGATAAAAAAAATACGGTGAATGCTGCTACAATGTGTCACCCAACAGAAACGAAGAGATAAAATATGAAAAGTGGCACATAGAACCTTATCAACAGTGTCCAACAAGTTTCAACTTGTTTGATTCTGTCAGTGGGCTATGAGCTATGGTTGAGAGAAGGTGTGTATTGAAGTGTAGTTTAAACCATGGATCATAAGCTGTTGACCTAAAATGATGTCAGTTTCATTGAATTTGTGAGATTATGCTTTTTCAGATTCCAGTTTTTTTAAAACAAAAGTCATCATGGTTGATAAAACTTGAGTTTATGTTATGATCTTGCGACCAAAGTTTAGATACAGAGTTCTCTATCAGTGGAAATGTCCCAGTCCTACTGATGCAAAAAAACAAAAAAAAAAACAACAAAAAAAACAGTCAAACAAACAAACAAGCCAATCAAGGTATGTTAGCTGTGTTTTTTTTTTTTTGATCGTGGTGGAGTTATCCAAGCTGACTTTGGACCCAGGAACTTTAAGGTGAACTCTGAATATTATAAGGGTTTACTAGAGTGCTTTTATTCATAAAAGATGTGAATAGAAAATGGCCTGAGAAACGGTTTTATCCTCCATCACATTGCTTCTGATATGACAAATTTTTTGCCAAATAAAAATATTTTAGTATGTCCTTATCCATTTTATTCACTGAATATGGCACTGTGGGACAGCTGGCTCTTCTCCAAAGTCAAAATAACCATGAAAAGTAAACATTTTTTAATTTTTAAAAATTTATTAAAGATACAGTGCACTGCCATGAGCTCCATTTTTTGCTATTTTTTCTAGTCACTTTAAAAAATAATTTTTTATTAGCAGATTTTGCAGTACATAATGACTACATTTCAAATCCATTCAGGACATTAGGGCAGCCATGACAGTACAACTAATGACTCACAAAAAGGACTTCCAGAACTGCTTCAGAAAGTAGCAAGAATGATAGAATAAGTGTGTTCAATGTGAGAGAGACTATTTTGAGGGGGATTTGTAGCAATGTGTCTTTAATTGTAATAATGTTTAAATATTTAAACAATCGCTATATTTTTTATAACAACTTATACATGGACAAGTGATGACAGAGTGTCATAAACATTTATTTAGAATTAATTCAATTCTGTTTTCCTAGAAATCAATTTAAAATAAAAATGTAAACATGCAACTGGAAAGAAAACTGAATAACAAGATTTTATGGTTTGGATGTAGATGTCTCCCCAAAGCCTCATGCAGCTTTTGACAGGCCTTTTTTGGAGGTGCCTGAATCTAGAGTCTGTGACTGATTGGTGGTACAATGCTGGGATTAAGAGTGCTGGAATTAAGGGTGGGTGATTGCTAAATCAGTCCAGTGATTGGACTGGCACACCCCTAATCCCCATAGCCTAGATTGAAAAAGGGGCAGAAAGATGCTATTAAAATTTGGCTGTTGATTTTGCTCTCTTCCACCACCGGGAACTGTTCTCATCCACCAAAACACCCTACCTTGGAAGCCAGCCAATTATGGACCAAAAACTCTACAAACTGCAAGCAAAATAAGCTTTTCTTCCTTTAACTTTGGGTGTTGGGCATTTTGTCTCAGCAACAAGAAAAGTAACTAAGACACCAAATGAAACATATTAATAATTATATATAAAATACATATATTATTAGATATATATGTCAAAATTTTCTTTTGTTTCTCAGTAAGAAAAAATGTTTGCATAATCTTCATGGAAACTGAAAACCAATACAAGAAAATAAAGGGCTAACAAAAATGAAATATTGAACTATTGTTGAGTTGATGAAAAGATAATCCTTTGACACTATGGTAAATTTTTCAAGCGCCACAAACATTGTGATAATCTATCCCTTTAGAATTAAGTTAATCCTACTTTGTTACATACATACACACACACACATATATATGTGTATGTATATATATATATATATATATATATATGATATCAATGTTGCCCAGGGACAAAATTCAAATAAGCAAAGCTTGGAGATAGGAGAGAAAGAAATGAAGAGAAGAAAGAAGTTAGTGGTATGGATAGTCTCAATTTCCATAATTAGGAAAGGCAGGAAATGATATTTGATGAAATTAGAATTATCTAATTCAGTTTTTTGACTGTTAAGTTAACCAAAAAGAAAGAAAAATTATACTGTGGCTGTCCAGAACAGAGAAAAGTAATATGGACAAAAATACCCAGGGTAATATAAATAAGTTGCAGCAACAATTGTCAGTTGGACATTTTATGTAAATAAAACATGATTGTAATGCTATTATTTGGTTTGGAGTTGTGAAAAAACAAGTACAGAACAAAAAGTGTAAAATTACAAGGACTGTCTTTTTGGAATAGATCTGTGGGTAGAAATGCGTGCAGTTCAGAGAACTGTGTTTCATTATAAGCCCTCCTATACCCAGTAATATTTTTCCTATTTGAATGGACTAATTTTATGTGAATAAAGGAATACATAAGTAAATATTGTGAGAGCACAATAAAATGTCTTGTGCAGAACGTTCATCGTTCACATCACTAGCTCTGTTTTCTGTCCTCCACTCAATATTTCAACCCCTCTATCAGTATAAGGTATCCTTTATCATTATGTGTAATGATACCTATCTTTCATTGCATGGGGGAAAAAAGCCTAAGTAAATCTGAGAGTTGAAATTGCAGGAAGTTCTTTCAAGAGCTTGTAAAATATTTTATAATCATCACTAGAAGTGAGAGCTGAGTTGCCAGTGTTGGTAACAGAAGGAGCAGAAAGAGGCAACTGAGGGTCCCTGGAATCATTCAAGCTGATTTACAGCCAGAACCCAAGTGAAATTTAGAGATCCTCTGGGTCGCACAGATGGCTGGCTGCTCAGCCCTGTGAACAGCACTGCCGCTTAATCTGAACACACCCAGAGACACAACAAAGCTCCAGTCTGAGGCCGCTCAGTGAACCTTGCAGTGACACAGGACGAGCCAGGGGCAATCCGACTCCCCCAGGGCTTCTGTGCATCCCGTTCCTGGCTACGTTTCCAGTTTCCATCTCGTGTGCTTAGTTTGTCCTTTTCTTTTTTCCCTCCAGACTTTAAAATAAAGAAAATCTTGGAAGATAAGACACTTTTCCTGTCTTCATGTAGGATCGGGATTGACAAGGTGTAAACCTGTCCCCGGGGGAGGTGACTGACGTGTGCCCCATTCATTGGACGGTTTGCCACAAAGCTCTCAATGAGCCTGCATCACCATGTCAAAGGGCTGACGCGGATGCCTTTCCTCCCGAAGCTGAAGGAGGAACAGTGCAGAGTTCCAATCACTTCTTCTTGCTGCTCATTTTGTCTTTCGTCTTTCAAGAGACTACTCCAAGTACACAGCAACCCAGGAACATGAAAACCCCAAATCACACCTTTCTAAAATTAGTGGAAAAACAAGCATTCGGTGTATTGGAGATTTGTATTAATGGGATGATTGACGTCTGAGTTTTGATTTCCTTCTATCTTTACTGACTCATCACATACTCATATGTCCTGAACTCTCTCCAGCTTTACTTTATCAGAGCTGAAGGAATCTCATGTTTCGCATTTTCAAAGCTACTCAAAAAAAGATGAAATACTTTCACAGGCTAGGCTTCCTAAAAGAAAGGTTCCATAAGGAATCATTGCCGGTCTCATGATAAAATTTGTTTATAGGCTTGGAGTGCTTAATATACTGTGAAACACTGATGCAATATAATCACCATCATGACGAAATAACCATGACACCTAACCTGACATGCTGACTTAGGGAAGTGACTTCAGAATTAATGTTCAGCTCATTGGATTTACTAAAACGTCCTTTTCTTGTAAGAAGCAAATTTTCAAAAATTTACATAAACCAGATTTGTGAACAAATTTACATAAACCAGCTTGGTAACAAAATTATCAAAGTAATTGCTCTGAACGATGCAGGCATTTTTGAAGCGCCTGCATGTACAGAGGGCAGGTGTATGTGGGGGCATGTGTACATGTGTGTGTGCATGTGTGCATGTGTGTGTTTGATGTGCACTTGTCCACAAACACACTACTCACACTGGCCTGCATGCTGTTCCTTTTACACGCCCCACATCCCCTTGGCTCAGGACTCTGATTATTTGCTTTTTCTCTACCTGCAAAGCTCTTCCAAAGACTGTCACGTAGGTCAAGTTTATGCATTGCTCCAACAATCACTTTATTACGGGGTCACCAAACTTAAAATTTCAACCCCACTACCCCAAAACTTTTCTTCCTTGCTTCATTTTTCTTGGTAACACTTAACATCCATGTTCTATGATTTATTACTTCTTCTCTTGCTTAACACCAATGTGACTTGCATGTCAAGATGCTCAAAAAATATATTTTGAAAGAACAAATAGATTGAAAGATGGTTCAGGTGATGTCAGCTTGGTATCTGGATACAATTTTTAAATGTTATTTTTCCACTGTAAACATTTATTTCCACATTTCAATAAAGCTATGTGGTCCTTTTAATATCTAAATCCTGTGATTTTTTTTCCTCAAGCAATTCTTCAACTTCCACTCTGTCTAGTTCCTAACATCTCACCGCCACCTAGTCTGTCTTATTCAGTGACTGGTTGACATTTCCAATTTTAAATGAGGACTACCTTGACAAACAGGGGTTTTCCAAGCAAAAAAAAAAAAAAAAAACAGTTGGCCCTGGCACAACATGAGGAGAATTTGCTGCAAGAAATCACGTAAGCAAATGGAAAGACACACTCTGGAGGCACAGTCAGCAAGTCGCTCTGAAGGAGAAAGGATTATGCTATGCAAGGATCTCCTTACTTCTCCTGTCAGATGGGATGTCTCTACCAGGGCTCCATCCCTCTGCACTCAAAAGGTGATCATTTCCAGGACAGCCACTGGAATACGTGGTGACTTCCCAGTCATTTGAGAAGTTCTCCAGCAAATGTGTCCTGTGAAGATGTCTACCGTGGAGGTATAATTTCAGGACAAGAGTCTGCCTGAGTGATTTCTTGGTGGAATTTTTTCCCATCTGTTCTAATTTTTTTCAGTCTAGATTTTTATGAGCATTGAATAATAAGAGTATTTTAGAGGTCTCTAGTAGCTTAGCTTGAGTCCTAGACAAAAGACCTCTAGGATTGAAATATAAATATAGCAGAGTTCAGGATGACATCATGCTGCACGGACACCAGAAGTGACCACAAATAACCTACAATAACCTTTAAAATTAGTTTTTTCCTGACTCCATAAAACAATATTTTATTTGGCAGGCATATATTGGCAAGCTCTTTCAAGAGCTCTATTTGTTTTCTGTATCCAGGAAGACACAACCACTGTTTTCACATAGGTTTCCTTCTATGCTGTGGTTTTGCCATTTTCTGCTTCTTTATGAGTAGCTGCTGCAGAATATTTTTCTTCAGGACATTTATTAAGAGTAACAAGGATATGAATGAAAAACCATCCTTATAACAATACAGGGTGGGTTTCTCCTTCCATATGTAATGCTGACCAAATCTAAAGACAGAAGTGGAATTTATCAACAGGGATATGGCTTCTTTATTCTGAGGTTACATAATAACATACAGCTGGATAAAAATATATCATAGTACATTGAAGGAAATCAGTCCATATGCCTTTTGATGGGTTCATTAACCCAAGGTCAGAAAGAGAATGGAACATCATAATATAAACTTTAAAAAGGTATAACATTATTGTAGCCAAATTTAAGGGTATCAGAGAGTAGGAAAACATTATTTCAAAATAGTCTCATAGGTGACTCAATGGTTTTAGCTTTTACAACAAGGTTCCACTATAAAATAAAAGTGATATATTTTCTTCTAAGTGTTAACTTATTATAAAATTCTTTCAGAATCTGATTGGGTTCACATCACTCATGTTTCCAAAACCTTACACGATTTCCTAGAAGACAAAGATGAGTAAGTGCAAAACCTCCTCAAATATAATAAAAACAAAATTAAAATGTCCCAAATCAACAGCACTTCTAGACTAAGACACTATATTTCATTTTTTTTCTCTTGGTTCCTATTAATCTTACCCAGGCAAAAGAGGAAGGTTCCAATAATTAACCTTTTGCTGTTGACCTAACCAAAATTAACTGGCTATGCAACAATTTAGTTGTCCATATAAAAACAGGAAGAGAGATTTCCCCAAGTAACCCTTATTCACCATGAGAAAAACAGCTGGTGCAGTCTCTTTCCATGTTAGCCTGTGGGGCATGGATGAAAGGATGTATATTTCTGATATCCTCTCTTGTAAATGGGTGTTTTTTTCAGTGGAACTATGCCAGCACTCAGTTCCTGAGAGGCAGGAGCCCAAGAAAGTCTGGTCCAAATATTTAGAATTATATCTTCATATGACGAGATCTGTGAAAATGAACAAATTTTCCTCACCAGTGTTATATGAATAATCACTGCAAAATAATAATGGAAACTCATACCTTTCCCACTGAAAAAAAGGAGGAAAAGATTAATGAGAAACATTGCTTTCCAACGACAAAAATCAAAGTTTTAGTACCAGACTTCTTTTGTGTCCCTGTTTTCCAGTAGTTCTGCTACATTTCCCACAGTACACTGCTGGGATTTTTTATTTTTTATTTTCGCTACGCATGCTCACACATCTGTTGCACATGTGTGATCAACCGACTAGGTTTTTGAGCCAAATGTCCTGTTAAATGGACAGAGTGGGCAGAGCATTCCTTTGAGAGTTAGACTCTGCCTCTGGTGGATTGCCGCCAAATGCAATGGTGTAATAAAGAAAAGAAATCTGCTCATTTGAATTGCATTGAAATGAACTGTGTCCTCTCCTAAAATACCATATGGTAATGATCCCTGGAGGTATGGTGCATAACACCTAGGTCTGGCAGGCTCCAGTGGAAGGCTGTAAATGTCCCCGTGTAGTCAGGCTGTGAAAGGCAAGATAGTTGACAAGAAGCATGCAGGGTGAAACAAGAATCCTATCTGATGTCCTTCAATCAACTCAAAATGAAAGAAAGTAGATTGAACAAAGAAATCCCAGCAAGTCGTCTTGGAGAAATCCTTCTTCTCCCATTAAAAAGCAGTTCTTGGATCTCACCTCCAGTAAAGTGAAACCGTATGGGAAGAAAGCCGTTTCACCTGAGCAGTAGCCAGAGTTTCTTTGCAGCAAATTATCTCAATAAGACTTAAGTGAACGTCTGCAAAGCAAAACGCAGTCTTCGTCATTAAACCTCCACCACAGCCTAGAGTAGATGGACCAAGTAACTGGAGACACTAAGAGTCATGCCTCTGCTTTGGCTAGCGCTCTGCTCAGTGAACCTGATCCCACTGCAGGTAGTAGCTGGTGACCCGCATACTGTGCTACGGGGTCTCTCAAGGGACACGCAGGCGCGCGCGCGCGCACACACACACACACACACACACACAGCAATTCTCTTTTAATGCAGAGAAATTCAGGTAATATTAGAGAACTGCTAGTGAGATATTAATGCCCGAATGCCAAATGATAGAAAAGAATCATACCTAGGGCAGAAATTTGGAGTGTGGGCTTTAACTACAGTAAAATCCCAAAAGGTATTACTAGTCATAATATTTTCATTCACATCAACAGTACAATTCAGGTCATTTCATCTTTCTTGCAAAGGACAAATTATCCACTAATTTGGTCTAGCATCAAAATACATGGCACAGAAATAAAATGAGAAGTTACCTCAAGATAAAAAGTTATTCTTGCCTGTATTTTTCTTACTCTAATAATTTGATCTTAATGGTGTACATCTGTAAGTGAGGTGCAAGACTCTATAAATCTACTCTCTCTTTTCCCTTATATGCTTTGACAACTAATGAAAAGTCTATTCATCTGCCAGGATATAAATTATGAATTTATATGATTATTGTTCTTAACTTTACTAAAACATTAATTCCATTTTTCATGTCAAATGACTTTGTGTTTTGATTTCTATAATCTCTTTGTGATAATTTTAAAGAAACTCAGTTATCATTACCTGTACAACCAAACATTATACAATGGGAAAATATTAACTAGTATATATTAGGTATTTTTATCTTATATTGGTCATACTAATTCATTTAATCTGGACCATCATCTAATTAGAAATGCTATCCCCAACATTTACAGACAAGGAAACTGTGATTTATAAGAATATTATGCTTTGTCCAAAGTCAAAAGTAAGAATATACCTGAGATGTAAAGCCACCTTATTTTTCTACAAACAAACATTCTGAAATGTGTTACACCATCATGCTAGAAGTATTTTTATTTTCCTTTGTTTTTAAAATCTAGACTCCAGAATTGCCATTTCAAACATATCTTTCCTATATTCTGAAACCATCAAAGAGAACTCTATTTACTTCAATAATTGCAGTCTTTTTAAAGAAGCATTGTGAAACTAAACATTTTCTTCAAGTTTGAAGATGTCCTGTTACTAAAGTGCTAATCTATTATCTCTCCACTCTGCTATAATAATATTATTATAAAAACCTAACCTTTTCTTCAACTCTTTTTTAAACCCCACAGGGAAAAATTATTTCATGTCATTGCAGAAACCATTTTTTTTTCATTTTTTAAACCAATGCATTTGGCAAGAAGTGGAGACTGATGAATTAAATAACACGGAAATAAATTTTGTGTTAAATTCTTTTGAAGGAATCAAGTGGTCTTCATACCTACAAAGTCTCTTCCTTTTCTCTGTGAGTCATTTTTACTTGAGACCTAAATGATTGTTGGGATTACAAAAATGGTTCTTGGAAATTGTGTAGTGGGAAGCTAGTATTTCTTCTGATTCCATACTTCAGGATAATTCTCTTAATATCAACACAGATGTTTCTTTTTTTCATTAACTATCATATCTTCAAACTTGACGTGAAAATGCCAAATAAATGTCAGCCACACTTTGTTGCTGGTAAGGAGGAAACTGGATTCTGAAGCAATACTCCAAGTCATATATTGCATCCCTGCTTGTTATTTCAACACAGTGGAGTACAAAGTACACAAAGAAGTCCAAAGTGTGTGGGAAGAATATTTATCTTCTTTTCACAGATCAGAAAGCTGATGCATAGAGATTGTATTATATATACGAGGTCAATGAAAATATCAGCAAAACTGTTATGAGCCAAATCTGCATTCCACAATATGACTAAAAATAAATTAAACTTCTAAATGAAAATGTAACTTGTATTCTAAAGCATCTTATAAAATTAGTGCATTCAGATATTCACACCTTTTATGTCAGCCCTAATTAAGAGTTACAAATATGTTACTCAATTCACAGATATCCCCATACAGGCTGCCAACTGATCTTAGAGTGCACAGTCCCCAAAGTCACATACATTGCACACGAGTATGTTTTAAAGTTAGAGAACATGTATCTTCACAATGCACAGTACTGTCTGTATTAAGTAAACCTGAAAGGAATAAGTTTACTTTTTAATGGGAACAAAACTACAGAAAAACAAATTCACACATTTCTCAGATCAATTCTAATGATTTTCTGGCCACTTTAAGGATGCTATTAATTGTCCCAAGTGAAAAATGTGGGTGGAACCATCTTCTTTTGCAATTTTAATGATTCAAATACATACTTGATTTATTTTTTTGAACCTATGAACAGTTCCTGCAGCTAAGTGAATTTTAGTACAATTGCTAGATGTGCTTTAGTGAAAAAGGAACCTTGACTCATTAGCATCTGCAAGATTTTAAGAAGCTTCTGATTAAACACGTAACGTGGCCTGATAACACTCTTGACAATTCTTAAATGAAAATTTCAGATTTGAATTAAATTTAAGAAAATAACCTTTATAGCAGCACACACACACACACACCATGGCAAGGAGAAAAGGGGCCAGGAGAGTCAAGGAGGAAGCAAACAACCCAAAAATAAGGATTTTGCAGACCAATCTCAAATCTCAAACAGATACCTCCGAGACTTATTGGTCCAAGTGCATCTTATCAATAAGCATCCAGTACAGTGTGTATGTGAAAACCGTCACATATAAACAGCAATTTGAGCTCAGCAACATTACTACTTACTCTCTCTTCTTTTCCCCTCCCCTCCACAAATCCATTTACTTTCTAATCTGCCAAATCAAATGCTAAATCAGGAGCAATAGCCTACAATTAGCTTTTTCAATTAAAATGCAGAGTTCAAAGTTTACTTCAGAGTGAGTAATTGCTTTTGAAAACCACAACCAGCAGGCAGCTGCCAGATCATTACAACAGTTTATTTAACCTCAAAACATCTGATCAATTTTATTATCTCCACAGAATGACGATATCTGGGAGAGTGGGATTTTAAATATGCTACACAGCCTACATGTCTGAGAGAAAACCGAAATTCTTTAACACCGTAAATATTCTTTTGCCATCACCTTGCTGAGAAAACAAACTCACATTGCACTTTCCTCATTCAAAACTCGACAGAAACAAAGAACATCATGATATTCAGTCAGGGTGGGTGTGGAGGGGCAGGGGCAGGAAAAGACAATTTACAAAATTACAAGGTTTAAAAACATTCAAACATCCGGCTCATGATGTTTGGGGTTTTTATTCATCCACAAAGCACGCTTGGAGAGGGCTGCAGACCTCAGCGAAACAGAGTATCACATTTCTAGAGCCCTGCCTTACCCTAGCGACCTTATTATTCTGAAATTTGTTCTGTGGCTACAATAATGAGGTAGACGGAGACCTTGGGATTGTCTAAGTGGACCCAGGGCCCTCGGTACTCCTGCCCCCACAAAACGCCACCTTTGCGGGTGTCTCCCAACTCCATCTTCCTAATTCCACCTTCCACATCCTGCCAGGCTTTCCCTCCCTGCAGATCCTTGGATTGGACCCCGAAGCCTCCAGAAGCACATTGGAACCCAGAACATTAAACAGGCTGTGCTTGGTACGTCACCGGCCCCCCTTCCAAGAGGCTACATGGGTTAAACACATAGACCCTTCAGCAATCCTCCCAGACTTCAAGCGCCAGTTCTAACTTTTCTGGGACCCATCTTCATCATCTCTAACCTTCCAGCTTCATTTTGAACACTGAATGATTATCTTGTGAGAAGCACTCAGAATCATGCAGGCACCTTTTAAAGTGCTGTCCGAGTTTTACCGGGTGCTTTTTATCATGACCTCCAGTACTCTATGGTAGCTCCCCTTGGCTCTGTGTCTTGCGGGTTGGGCAGTTCTGCCCTCTCACAGGCTGGGCTCTCACCTCTTGGAAGAGGGTAGTTCAAGTAGCGTGGAAGGAAAGTTCCAGCGGCCAGCAGCCTGGGTGGTTCCTGTGCCCTTGCTTTGAGGTCACGCTATAAGAAAGCTATAATAGCACCATACACTTCTCATTTTTTTCTAGAAATTTAACCACTTTGAAAAATGAACCAACGGACCCCAGAATAAAAGTAACTCGCAACTACAGTTGTCTCTAAAATACAACATCACTCACTGCCACACAAGTGTAGTGAGATACTAACTCGAATCACTGTACTTTGTTTTATTTTCTTTTAGTTCTCTTTCATGTGTATTACACCATCCTATTCACTTTCCCCTCCTTAGCCATGCTATTGTATCCGCCAGCCTTGACTTTCTATAAATTCTCTGTGTCTTGTATATGTTTTAATGTAAATTGCATTGATTTATAAACTGATAATGAAAATCGAGATTTTGATTCACTCTGCTTATTATTTTTCATTTAAAAAACTCTCACAATACACTCATAAGATTTCATCTATATCTAGTTTGCACTTTTAAGTACTACAGAATAATCCAGAGTGTATGTTATTAAATTTTTACCTACTCACTCAATGCTAGTCATTCAGTTAACAAAAATACTAATATTCGGTAACTAATGTTTAAAATTCTGTTCTAAAGTCACAGTGATTCTGGTAAAATAGTCAGGGAATCATATTTTTCCTCCAATCTTTTACATAAGAGTGTATTACCTGAATAATTATGGAGACAAATGATTCTTTCACTTTCTAGTACAGATGCACTCTGGCAAACAGCGTTTCTTTAAACTCTCTTGGCAACTAATATGTTTTGTTAATAAAAATAAATGTCTTTCAGAGACGCTGAGCAACATAAAGCACTGGCATTTTGAAACCTTTGAGGCAGATTATGAATGAAAAGTAAGTAACAGTCTAGCCATGTTTTCAGTATCTATAGGATTTTATTTATTAAAATGTAGGAAATGTACAAGATTCCAAAGATATTTACACAAGTCTCTGCATTGCGGCACTGTTTGATGTACTGGAAATGGTTTAAATGTCTATCAGTATAAGATTGGAGTCTAAATAAAATATGGGGTTTTATGTAACTACAACAAATGAAGGAATTCTGTGAGTGGCGACACAGAAACATCTTAAAAACACATTGCTAGTAAAAAAGACAAGACACGGATGAGTAATTTTTTATATGTCTCCTCATTTGTTAAAAAATGGAAATACACACATACAGTAATGTAAATATATACAGGAGAGCACATGCTAGAAAATACCTGGACAGGATTAAACCACACAGAGGAATGGATAGCACAGACTAGAGAAAGGAGAAAAAATATTTACCTCTTAATTTTTACCCTTCGGTTCAACTCATATATTTTGGTTGTTAGCAATCAGTATTCATTAACTGCACATTGGAGTTTTCTAAATATAAATAAAATTAAAATGCAAGGGAATAAGCCTGGCTTTCAAGGTGGGCTGGAGATAGGGTTGTATTTATAAGTGGAGAAGCCCCAACTTAGTAATAAAGTCATTCAACAGAGGAAAGCAGATGTAGGAAAGGAAGTGAAGAGGAGATCGAGGAACGGCAGTTCCCAAGTCGCTTACTAAACGCCAGTGTAAGATCTAGGCGATATCGCTGTTTCTACACTGATGCACCACAAGCACAGGGTGTGTGTGTGTGTGTGTGTGTGTGTGTGTGTGTGTGTGTGTGTCTGTTTTGCAAGGGAAAAGTAAAAGAAAACTATTTCCATTTAAATAGAAAAACAATTTTTAATGAACTTGGAGGAGTCTAGAAAATTTTGTTTACAGGCCTTGATGCTAACAGTAGAAAACTAAAGAACAAAATGAGTTAGAAATGACTTTTCAACAGTTAAAATGTCAAGAAATTATGTTTTTTTCACTATAAGTAAATTTGATATAACCAGACATGTGCTTCTTTTTTCTTGATAAAAATTATATAAATTTAAATTTTTACCATATAGACACCTAATAGTTGAGTCTTTCATATTTTATTTGAAAAAATTTAAATTTCATTTTATCGTTCTATGTTTTTAAACAGATAAAATAAACCACTGTTAATTTTTCTCCATATATTCTAATAAGATCAAATTTAATCCTGAATTAAATTTGAAAATCTATTGCAGAATTTGACCATATTTTAAATTATTTACAGAAACTAAGAAAAATATATGAAATGTTAATGAAAGCATGAAGAAAAGAATTCAGGCTATCCCACCTATAATTAGTCCTTTTATCCTTGAGAATTATCTATTTTTAATTCTTCCTAAAGTAGGTAACAGATTTTTTAATCTTGAAAATTAAAGTTTAATTTAATTTAAATTGGGTTTTGATTTGATAAACCCAAAAAAATAACCTAGTGAAATGCCATGGTTTGTTTCAAGTGTTTGGAAAAGCCAAGTCCCAAAATGGCAGACAAAAAAAATGTATTAATTCCATTAATAGCAAATAAAACAGCAGATCTAACAAAGTGTGGTGAAGCATACCACAGCCCAAGATTTTTACTTTGTTAGGTCCAAACAATTTCTCTGGATCCCAGGTTCATATGACTTTAAATTGTGAACACTTCACATGAAAAAGCAAAAATATTAATGCATTGCTACAGAGGACATCACATATTAATTCTTCCTAGCTCTATTTTCTCAGCTTATAAGACTGTTCAATGAGATTTGAATGAGAAAAAATATTGGGGAAAGTACTAGAAAAAGAAGTTCTAGGTATTTCTACTTGAATCTTGCTTTCTTGCTATTTAAGCAAAGCAGCAAAGAAATATTTATGATGTTCTACTCCCTCTAGTGGACAAATTTTGAATGGCCCTCTCAACAAGATGCTCCGGTTCCTGAGCAGAAAGCGGTTTAACAGGTCCGGTGATGGCGAAATTTTACAGTCAGTCCTCTCTCTCCCTGAAGAAAGCTGAAGTTTGTATCTGGGCATAACTGCAGGTAGGAAGTTATGTTTTTTCCAAGTCCAAATCCAAATTCCACTCTTTATAATACACACTTCTTGGACCACTTGAATAACCTAGGAAGAATTTGCTGTCTTCCCAACCAACCTAGGTGTGTTTAGGCATCGTCTCAGCATAAAAACAGCTACAGAAGGAGTGAAAAGCAACAGCATTAAGAAGCAGATGGGCTATGCTCGTGTACCAACTCCCTAGGAGAAATGTAATCATCACATACTGCAAACACCAACTAACAAAAAGTTAAAACGGAAAATAATACACTATTTCAGCCCGGGGGACAAACTAAGAGTTCAAAAATCTGTAAAATTACAATCGCAAAATAGTTTACTTCTTGGCATTACATCCAAAAGTAGTTCAAACAGATAAACATGCCAGATAAATGTTTGCTCATCTGCATTTTGAGAAATAGTTCTCTTTGTGTGAAGTTGCATAACCTCTATGGGATAGTAGAATTGTGTAACTCATTATTTTTGCTAGGCCACAGTGGGAAAGGAACACTTCACGGAGCCTAAATGACCCCCTACAATTTATAAAAGGGCAACTATGTGTACAAAGTAGCAGGGTTTAGTCAAATTATGACTCTCCAGATGCTCAAATTAATCCTTTTTTAAAAAAAGTTTCATTAGCCAAGCATGGTGGCGCATGCCTTTAATGCCAGTACTCCAGGGGCTGAGGTAGGTGGAACGTTTTGAGTTCGAGGCCTGCTTGGTCTACAACGTGAGCAAGGCTGGCCTGAACTATATAGTGCGACCTTGCCTTGAATAAAACAGGGCCAGAGGTTGGCCCAGTGGCTTAGGTGCCTGCTTGGCAGGCACGAGGTTGTGAGTTTGATCCCTAGTTCCACCAAAAATAAATAAAAAAGGGTTCATGGTGGAGTGCTGTAGTTTAACTGTGTAGCTCAGAAAACACAAGTTGAAACTTAACCCTCAATGTAAGTTTTAGGACTGGCTCAAATAGGAGTCCTTTAGGTCACAAGGGTTCTCTTTGCATGGATTCCTGATGATCACAAAGGGTTTGGAGTTGTGAGTCCACTCTCTTGCCTCTCTGTGTCCTTTGCCATGCAATGATGCAGGAAAAAGCCTCTTGGCATGTGACAGGCCCTCGATTTTGGGATTCAGTCTGTAGGATAGGGAGAAATAATTTTGTGAAAAATAAATTACCCAGCCTAAGCCCTAGTAACACAAAACAGACTAAGATACTGGAGTGCTCTCAAAAATTTAGAAAATAAAATTACCATGTGATCCATCAATTCCATTTTGGGGTATTTAGCAGAAAGATTAATGTCCAAGAGCCAGGCACGGTGGCACATGCCTTTAATCCCAGCACTCCGGAGGCTGTGGCAGGAGGATCATTGTGAGTTTGAGACCAGCCTGGGCTACAAAGTGATTTCAAGACCAGCCTGAACTGCATAGTGAGACCCTGTCTCAAAACATAGGGCCGGGGATTTAGCTCAGTGGCCTAAGAGCCTGCCTGGCAGGCGCAAAGTTGTGCGTTTGATCCCCAGTACAAAAAAAAAAAAAAAAAAGATTAATGTCTATATCTCAGAAACTTATACACTGCCATGTTCTCTGCTGCATTATTTACAGCAGCCTACATAAGGAAAGGAGTCTCCGTGGATCAATGAGTAGGCAAAGAAAGTAAAAAAATATGATGTGAGTGTACATTCATTGAAATACTACACGCCTGTCAAAAGGAAGTTCTGTTGGGTGCAACAATGTGGATATACCATGGGGACACAGCACCGAGTGAAATAAGCCAGGCATAGGAAGCAAATACTGCATGATTCCCTTAAACAGAGTACAAAAACTATTCTAGAATGAATAGAAAAGTGGTTTCCCATAGTTGCTGGGGGAAAGGGGACAGGGAATAGGAAGATGTATATGGAAGGGTGGATGCCTGCAGTATTAAGGTGAATAAATTCTGGAGACTTAATGTGAAGCACCATGTCTATAGCTAATAAAAACTGTATTGTATACCTCCAATTTGCTGAGACTTTAATATTCTTATCATACTGGTAACAGGTAAACATGTGAGTGACAGATTTTTAAGTAACTTGATTACAGTAATCATTTCACAATGTTTATGTATAAACAGCTTAGTGTACATCTTGAATATACACAATCTTTATCTGTCAGTTTTTCATTGATAAAGCTGAAAAAGGGCTCATATTGAAATAAGTACACACAAGTATGGTATAGGCTCCTTGATCAAAATTGTCATCTACTTCCTGAGCTGGTCTGTTTATCCTTAACTTCTCAGATTATTATTTCCCCAAGCACAAGTTGATTCTAGAATTTAAGGTTAAGTATTAAATGTTAACTACCATCTAGTGCTCAAAGAAGTCAGATCATTTTCCACTTGCAAGGGAAATTTGCCTTTTTGAGTTAGCACAGAGCCTACAACTGAGCATATGCTAAAAAGTATGCTTACTGCTGCAGATGAAACCCAGGCTAAATACTCACGCTCACCCCCAGTAACTAATTCTCGTTTATACCACATAATAGGTTGATTTGCCTTTTGGAGTATCTGCTGATGAAAGAAGTGGCTGCTGGGAAAAGAGAGTTAAAAATGATGCATAGTCAATGAAACTTAAGAGAGGGGATGATAGGTTAACTTAGATAGTCTGGGCACAATCAGTGTAGGACAGAAAAGAGCTACAGCTTCAGAGGAGACAGGACATTTTCTGTAATTTTATTTGCCTTAGGTCTCTTCATGAGCATGACTTTCTTTGTAAAATCTTCACATAGCTGCTGCAGTGAGGAAGGCAGGATTGAGGCAGAAAAGTATTGGGTAACTAGATGGTAGATTTGTTTGGGCCATGCATGATGTTTGTACAACTAAAAGGCAATATAAGCACATCAAGCAATCTGAGGCAACTTCTATCAAAGTGCGGCCTTGAATTTAACCTACAAGTTTTACATGCAATGTATACACACCTGCAACTCAAGGCCTGCTTGATCTGAGTTCCTAGTAGTGTTGTCCAATAAGCAATATATTAACAAATCCCCAATTGATAATCTGTGTAAATACTGAAGAATAAGAATCAATCTTCGCACCAGAGACTTAGACATTTTCCACAAGCGGGAAAGAGGTAAGATTGTACGGAGGTAGATCTAAAATATCAACCACTAGAGGGGAAATCACGCACAAACCTTTATGATTGCCTTAAAAGTTGATAATTGAGGATAAATATATCATTTCTCAATTATATTTTCCTTCAATGTGGGAAAAGAATTTGGTTTAATTAAGTGAGCACTACATTATATCACTAGGTAATGGTGAGAGGTTGCACTGAGAAACATTTATTATTCAATTCTAGAACCACCTTGAGCCTGGAGAAATTATAGTCTGAGATGCTCTGGGCAAACTGAAACAAGCTGACAAAGCAGCAGCCTTGAAGCTGAGCCTTCCTTAAACTGAAAACAAACTGCAAACAGATCTATTCCTTTCTGGTTCCTTCAGCCAATATTGAGCAACTACTGTATACATAATGTTTAATGGTATGACTATTAAGATGAACAGTAAGATTAGTGTTTGTTTTCCTTCCAGCAAGAAACATTAGGGAAAATTAAAAACTTAACGTGAGAAACTTTACAATAGCTTGAATTGTCACCTAGATTCTTTAAAACAATAAATATATTAGTCAAGCAAAAAAGAGCCGTGAGAACTGAGTGGAGTTGCAGAGATGAGTTTTAGCACACAGGCTGATAATGAACACAAATTACATTTTTCTGTGGGAACGGTTTGTTTAAATATCCACTTTCGCCGGTCGTGGTGGCGCACGCCTTTAATCCCAGCACTCGGGAGGCTGAGGTAGGCGGAGTGTTGTGAGTTCAAGGCCGGCTTGATCTACAGCGCGAGTGCAAGGCCTGCCTGAGCTACATAGTGCGAGCCTGCCTCAAAAAAAAAACCAGGGCCGGGAGTTTGGCTCAGCAGCTTAAGCACCTGTCTGGCAGGTGCGAGCCTGTGAGTTCGATCCCCGGTGCCAAAAAATAAATAAATAAATATCCACTTTAGAGTATCACAGTTTACTGGCATATGTAACTGGTGCTATTATTACTTAAAAGCAATTGCAGTCGGCATCCCTAGGCCTCTCCTTGCAAACCTGGCATAGTCTCATGTTAGTCTCCCAAGAGCTGTATTTGCATGAATATCTGGGCCCTGGGGCATAACTACCTTCTACATGCTTTGAATATCTGTAACTGCAGTGTCTGCCACAGTTACCAGACATTCAGTGTGCTCCTCAGTGATATTTTCTAAAATACAGAAGGATCTTACCATGCCACCATTTCTTGGAAGTAGTGATTCAGCAGTTTGGTTGCTCAAAAGCAATAGAAATAAAATCTCACAACAGCATGTAGCTCAAAAAATATCTAGTAAAGTTGTGACAATGGTGATCAAAATTTAAAAATATACTCTCCATTCTGAGAAAAGTCATCTGCAAGGGCCTAAAAGTGCTACAAAAATGTAAGCTTTTTTCTACTGAGTGCTTGGTCTATAATAAACTTAAAAAAGTAGTGATTCACATTACTGCTGTGCTTTAAGAAAAGCATTTCCAGGTCAATCCTTTATGTACACTTAAATCCTTTCTATTTATAAAGCCTCAACGTTCTAATACCTAAACTCTTAGATTTAACTGTTAATTCCCCACCCCTGAGCAACCATCCTTCATTCTCAAACTCTTCCACTCTACTTCATCTCAAAAATCCATATACCTGAATCAAACCATCCTGTGTCTCTACCACCACTGCCTGGAGCCTTTCCACATACACTAACCAGGGCAAAACCAATCATGATCTTTCAGGAATATACCCATAGCTCATTTTAATCTTCATAATCTATGTGGAGACTATGAAAATCCTGGGGACAGAAAAATATCTTTTCATGCCTTGTACCTATTTATTACACTCTTTTTTATCGTGTTTATTGTTTTCTAAAGCTCGCATCCCTGCCACACCATAGGCATACAGTTCTTTAATTATAACTTCTCTCCCTGCTATGTAGGGAGAGAAATGACTTTTAGGATTGTACCTTTAAATTTCAGCTGAGGAGCTGTGTGGCCCTGTAAAATCGTTCTGTCTAAAGCCCATCATCTGTGTAAAAAAAGTGGTTGGATCTAATGATGCCTAAAACAAGTAAAATGATCTCAAAGTGAAAATAATACAGTGTCGTGTATTTTCCAGTTTGGGTTTGTATTTTACAGGAAACCAAACCTTTAAAATTTGTATCCGCCATAGTTAAAGAAAGATTTTCCATCCTTTTAAATACTATCTGAATTATACCTTTCTTTTAAATGCCATTTGAAGTAAACCTACTCTACCACTTCTGCACAGTGCAAAATGGTAGAGAAAGTGGTTTTATCCATGTGTTTGTGGTGTTTCCTTCATGCAAATCAATCACAAAAGGACTTTAGTGGTCATAAATGCAAATGGATGCAGAAACCAGACAATAAAGAATAAACAAGACAGAATGTGTTTCATTAAGGAGTGGTGGCACCTCTGGAACACAAGCATGTGCCTTCTAAAAAATGTAGCTTATTCTTAAGTTGAAATTGCTTGTCTTGCAAGCAAAAGGCTTTTCCTTGCTGAATAGCTGCATTTTGTAATGAAATTTTCTAAGTTTTTGTATGTGGGTAATTATTTTATATTTTGAGTGGAGATAGGACAAAACTTACGTAAGGACTAAATCCAGCTAGAGGGTTTCCAGTGTGTAAACTCTGGCTACTTTTCAAGACTTTACAAATCTGAAAGCTACAAAATTAGGCTATTCAACAATAGAGCTGTATGTAATAATACTCATATGATTTTAAGAGAAAACGGATATATCTATTGACAATATGACAATATTTTCAAGTGCTTATGCATTTTATTGTTTATTGTATATTAATCATAAAAACCTTTAAATAAACTTTATTAGTGTTAGTGAAATTCTTTCAAAAACAATCTTGAGATATAGGTGAGAGGAAATATTTGACTTATGATTTTCACAGTAAGATCATTGTGGTCATCACAGATGGTCTGAACATTATGAAACATTTGAAATAAATTTTGAATTCTGTATTTTAAATGTCAAAATAAAGAACAAGGATATTTTATAACATTCATGACATAGAAAAAGCTGAAAAACATACACTTGTGTGATACATATATGTAGCCATATCTGTACATATAAACAGGCTTTGTTTCCCAGCCAATGCATATACTGAAGTTCAAATATAAAAGCAAATTCCACCACCAGATGGAGCTTAGCTTCCATTAAAACAGCAGATATATAAAAAAGATTTCAAGTTTGAGTTCTTTGTATGCATCAGAAAAGGACAGAAGAAAACAGATAGACTTCAAAGAAGATTGAGTGTTTTAAAAGCCTATTACAAGTACCGATTATCATGAGACTTTAAGTATTCTTCGTGGGAGTACTTCACTGATTGGGCACTAAGAAACCACTCATAAATGTTTTGACAACTGACTTCCTTTCTTCCTCTTCCCTTTGTTTGTAAGAGAATGTTGTTAAATTCTTGTACATTTAAGTGCCTGACTTCAAGTAATAATTACAAATCATCACTATAACAGGGCCTAAGAAGTAAAATTATCAAAAGAAACACCCCTCATTGTGTGAAGATTGATCACTATGTTGCAGTCCAGAACATATATTCTCCATTAGATGAAATTAAAAACAGTACAGCAAGCATCTACTGCAGGGCTTGAGATAGAGTCAGCTGGTAGTAAAAGTTATTTCTACCACATTCTCAAAGGAGACAACCCTTTTCCAACTAAGCCTACCAAATCATTGTGCTCCCTGTCCATGAGATGTCCATTGTGTGTCCAAAGCAGAGCTGGGCCTTGTAAAACAAACAGCCCATGACATGATATATACCATTGACGTAAGGAGGAAGGATGCAAATTATAAACCAAGACCTGGTTCTTGCCCCTAAACAGAGGAGAAATTACGCAAATTAGATACAAAGTATATCCAAAATAGTATTCCCCAACTCCTCATGTGAATTGAGCATTAATTTGAGTTCATAACTTGTATGTTCCAAAACACTGGTCAGAGAAGCTATGCTAGTCAAGCAGGAACAGGGATGAATATTGCAGGAAAGATGAAAACTGAATAAACAAAGGGCAGCTGATGGACTCAGAGAAAGAGCAAGGACATCCATTGAAGTTCGGTGGCAGGAAGGGATGGAGCAGGCATGCAGTCAGACAGTCAGCACCTATGAGTCCATTAAAGGCCCCTGCTGCATGAAAGTATCGGAGCAGACTGCAGATGCTATTGTGGACTAAGGTGATGGAAGACACGGGAACAGAAAAATGCTGAGTTTGCCAGCTAGATACAACATTTACTGAAGACAGTGTGTTGGGAATATAAATGAAAAGAGCATTATTTACAGAGCATATAAAGGAAAAGAAAATTGAACCTGCCTTTTTACTAGCCTGACTAATGTCTTTTACACTTGTCACTAACTTTCATTATTCTACATTCAAAGAAAATAATGATGCGTAAAACATCCTCTAGTCTTCGTGGCCAAATAATGTTAAGTGTGAGATTAAAGCCTGACATCAGGATAGATGAAGAAGACATAAATACATATGAAAAGGTAGGCTAACGGGGCACATCAGGCAGAAACAGTGGGCTCGGTCACAAGGCAGCAGCACTCTGGGCTGCTCAGCAGATGGGAAAGGGTTTGCAGAACAGCGTGGCATGTAAGGCACAGAGAGCAGTGAAGACATACACTAAAGGGATGGCAAGAGAAAAAAGCAAGATCAGATTTAATGATGGTCAAAGAAACCAAGGTGGGTACATTGGTAAAAAGGAAACAGACTGAAACACCTGAAAAAGGAGAGCACAAAGCATCAGTGTTCCCAAGCAAGACATGAATTTGGGGAGTAAGCCTGATGGGGAGGGAATGAATAAGGGATCAGTTTCTGTTAAGTCTGACTAAAAAGATAATCAAGTATAAACAAGAGTAGATGTGTTGTTCAGCAGGCAACTGGAGATGTAGTGTGGAGGTCCATGTGGTACTCATTGATAGGGGCCAAACTTCTGCCCTGAAGGGCAGCTTCCCCTTAACATGCAATGCACAGAAGGCAGGGCTACTTGCACTGTCTGTGGTATTCTGCTCCTTGTTCTCTCCCCCCACTCTTTCATTTAAACCCAGAAAGAGACTAAAGTTGTAGATGCTGCTGGCTCTGGCATGAAAGCCATGATGTTGTATTAATGAGCATTGGGTAAAGGACAAGAGGCAAGAGGAGAAAAAATGAAAGAGAGTTAGAGAATAAAAGGAGGAAGATGGGAGGCTGGAATACAGGAATGCAGGCTGTGTCACTGCTTCTGATTCCTGGCCCTGAAAGACAGTGGATTCCCAAAGGTCAACAGTGAAGACTGATAGCTTGGGACTAGAGAAAGAGTTGTGATGCTTGGATGCTTAAATCCCGGAGTCGTTATACATCCCTGATGCAAGAAGCGTCTGAAAAATGCCTGAGAAGGAATTTTGTTCTAACCCCATAGTTTAGAGGTTTGAAATCAAGGCTAAACTGAATTTTTAAAAATAGGCATATTTAGACACATGAATTTACAAATTGAGATTCTAACACACTGCATATGTTTCAATGGATTCTTAAATATCACTTGGTTTATATTATGCCTCCTTTTCTAAACAAGGCTGTAAATTCTTCAAGGATTTATATCCCAACAGATAAAGAGTTACTCTAAGCCCTGTTGATACTGCTACTAGATTGAAATTACATTTTATGCTTGAAAACACCTTAGCAGGTTACTGTTACTTTTAACAACAACTGGAGTTAGCCAGATGGCTAAAATTTAATGCTGTGTAGCCTCACAGAAATTATATCTTAAAAGCAAACAAAGGCATGTAAGGAGAACACATCAGTATAATACATAGTAAACACCACAAGTGCTGTGTGAACCTCGAAGAACGATGTGCAGACTTGTGGGAAAATTTAGGGAAGAAGTTTAACAGAAGCCTAAGGCAAATCTCAAATACTAAGGTGATAGTAAGACAGTTTTATCTGCACAACACACACTGGAAGGTTCTCTCTCCTGAACTAGCACTAACAATGACACCTGACTCTTGCAATACGCTATTTCCATTGTCATAATATTCATGTTCTTTTTGCACATTGGCAGAAAATGTCTCAAGAATAGGAATTCTGCCTTTTGTCTTTGTGTATAATTTCCATAGATGCGAGAGGTCTTCATTGTAAAAGATTCTTAATAAATCATTAGGGACCAGGATTTGATAAGCTACATAGCTCGCAGTTTAATGACCAGGAGTCATGTATCTATCACTAATGACTAACTGTCATTTGACCTGGAGTTCATAGGAGAATGAATCAAAACAAAAACCAGGAACAAAACTGAAGGAGCATACTTTAAATATTTTGTCACTGTATCTATGCTTTTCTTATTGTTACTGAGGATCATTCTTCATTCTGATTGACAAGATGCAGGATGGGGGAGCAGGGCAATCAGGCTTTGGATTCCAGCCATCCATTCGCTGGCCATGATCGCAGCATCCTCACTGAGGGCTCTGAGCCCCAGGCTCTTCTGGGACATATAGATCACTGTGAGTTTTCAAGACAGTCCTATTACATTAAAGGTAAAAATTGTTTGGCAAAGAGTACGCTATAACTGAATGGCAATTATTGTTAAATAACTAGTTTGTCTCCAAGATACTATTTTGCCATACTAAAGATCAATGAGGATTTGTTAAAGCTTTCTACTATAGACTTTGTCCATACTTGTGTTTCTAGTGAAATTTAATCTTGTATTCAGTCTCATGAAATAGTTCTTTCAATTGTATTTTTAAAAATCAGAGTGTTCTAATTATCATGAAAGTTTATAACATTCACCCTTTGGGAGATATATGATAATTTACACTATTTGGTGTTTAACTTGGACACATGAGCATTTTTCTGGAAAGGAGTGGCTGAGGGTTTTAGCATTTATTCAGGGGGGTGGGTATCTACTAATCTTGATAAAGAAATGAGGCGAGTCCTGTGCATGGTGGTGTGGATGAGGATAAGCACCACCTGCTCTCTAGCTCAGGAGCAGTTGGGGCCAAACATACAGGGATCCAAAGGCCCTGAAAGGGTTCCAGTGGAGTCAGGCTTGGGATGAGTAACAAATCTACCTTTTCTTTTCTCTGGTGGGAGTGCACGTCTCTGTTACAATGGAAAGATTACCATGGTATCAGGGAAAGTCCAGACTCTACCTCCATCAACTGCATGCATCTGAGATCCAGCTACCCAAGTGAGTGGATGGGCAGCCAGGTCTGATCAGGATTCTGTAGCTCCCCCAGGGGGATGCACAGTGCTGGGCAAGACTGGGGCCAGCAGTCTTTGCTGATGATCATGAGGATCCTCAGCAAAATAGGTGGGCGAGAGTTGCCAAGGTGAAAAAGGAAGAACGCAGGAAAGCGAGGGACTGCCAGAGCAAGCATGAGGGGCTGGGGAGCATACTACGAGTCAGGCTGGTTTCTGACAGAAACCATATGGACTAATACTATAATAATTTAGGACTGAAAATGAATCAAGTAAAAGTGTAACCTTATTTTTATATAATGGACTAATTAGGCTGCCAACATGAAAGATATAAATCACTTAAAGAAGTGTTCAATTTTCATTACCAATAGGTATTGTTAATTATGTGCAATTATGAGTTATAAACAACTATCTATTATGTGCATACACCAGACTTTTTTCTCTGTTTTTCCACTTTGCAAATTTGGAGACATCTACCCTCTAGAAGTTCTCGATGGATACACACACAAAGCATAAATTAGCACTGCAACTATTTTAGAACTTTCAAGAAAATATCTACATGAAAATAAATGTATTTCTTTGTTTCTCTGAACTTGATCTCATTCTCTGCACACACACACACACACACACACACACACACACACACAACCAGAGAGAGATTAATGAAAACATATGGGTAGTTAAACTTTTAGACTGCATTTAAGAGGGAACTTTAAATTTAAATTTTACCACTTATTAAAGAGCAATGAAAGCTGGGTGTGGTAATGCACCCCTATAATCCCAGGACTCAAGAGGCTAGCACAGGAGGATCACTGTGAGTCTGAGGTCAGCCTGGACTACATAGTGAGTCTGAGACCAGTCTGAATTACAAAGCAAAGCCCTATCTTGATAGATAGATGACAGATAGATAGATAGATAGATAGATAGATAGATAGATAATAGATAGATAGATAGATAGATAGATAGATAGATAGATAGATAGAACAACGTATAGACCAGAGAATACTACATTATCCCTCACCTCTTCCAACACAATTTTCAGTTCATATGCCAAAAATGACATTTCCAAAAAAAGTGCATGTATCAAAAACTCTCTAGGGAAAAATAAGTGTCATCTTTCAAGTTGTCCTTCACTGTTTTCACTGACTTACGCATCTATATAAAGAGAATAATTCTTTACCAATGATAAATAATTGTATATTATAAATTTTGGCGGGCTAAAGTATAAAATAGTGGCTTCAGAACTGAATTGTTGCTTTATTAAGCAAAAACACTTTAGTAAAATAAGAATAAAATCCCATTTAGGCAACAGACAAAGGTTTTTGAAGTAGTGTCATGCATAATTAATTCAAATTTTTAATATTAAGATTTCTAAACCCTATAGTTGCTTCTCCTTGCAATTATATCATATAACATTTATTTTAAATTCTTGTTTTTGAAGACTATTTTTTATTATGTATTTTATTAGTATATGTTTGCACATACTAATACATTTATTGTGAGGAGTTTATGGCAGAACTTACAGATATTCCCAGTGAGAACCTCAAAATTCTTAATTCAGTTACATATTTTTGGCTTCTTTCCAGATTTTTGTGAACAGCAACCATCCTAGAAACAAACAGGCGGAAATGTCTTGAATGACATTCTTTTACCATCAAGTCATTCATACCTCCATTCAGTAAAATAGGCAACTGAATTCCTGCACTGGGCAGTTCAATAACACACTTTATAAAACTCAGGTGGCATTAAAGAGAATTATTTTCTATTCAAACAAGAAGAGAAAGAGGAACTATGAATAGGGTCTTAAAAACACACACAGAAAGGAAAAAAAAATCCTTGAAACTATTGAAGAAAATTAGTAACACAGATTTTATCATCTATTTCCTCCTCTTCAAAGGGATGTTTTGCTATCCACTTACACTGAAGAGCTTGCTTTCAACAAAATTAAGGGTTCAGATGTAAAGAATAAAAAAGGAAGTATGTATATATATGACTTGACATACCAATAAACCAATTTCAATAGCCCGTTTTATAATGAGGTAAAACAAAGAACATAACACATATCTTCAAATGACAAAGCTCCAGAAATTTCATTCAGTTAATCTACTAGATGCTTTGCCAAATCATATCTAAATAACCCTCTAATGATAGTCTAGAGACTC
Organism: Dasyprocta punctata; assembly: GCA_004363535.1. Classification (NCBI taxonomy): domain Eukaryota; kingdom Metazoa; phylum Chordata; class Mammalia; order Rodentia; family Dasyproctidae; genus Dasyprocta; species Dasyprocta punctata. Next base: position 28,351 of record RJWM01016486.1, read on the forward strand.
ATGGAAATTCTTACAAAATTGGCCTCCATGTGGCATCTCAAATCATGTCTCCACTCAGGTCAAAATGATCACTAGACTTGTCTTTTCGAAGCTTTTGCAATTTTACAAAATGGAAAATGAGGGAGTACATTCAAGTAAAATGCTGAATGTATGTGTAAATCAGATTTTGTAAACCGTAAGTTAAAAACAATCCTCCCTCTTTGTGATCCAGTTTTCTAAAAGAACTGTCCAAAGCAGGGGTGAGTGTGGCTTCCGGTGCACTAGGTGATCGGGAGTCCTTCATTTGTGCATCTGCCTTTGTGCAGCTGTCCTATCACAAGCTCGATACAGCTCTACCTCAGAAACCACGTGAAGATTAATTAAGCACAAATTGGAAGAAAAAATGCATTAGACAAACCAGGCTTTATCTATGCTGCTAAGTAGATCCAGATGTTTTAATAACTATTCAAATGATTGGGTAGCAGCCTTACTAAATAATTAACTTGCATAATACATTTCATCTGGTGAAGCCATTTATAAAAATCAAAGAACCCAGTGTTTCAGATGGTAACAAAAAAACAAAAACAGAAAAACAAACAAACAGTGATCAACAATCTGGCTCCACTTTGGCCTTGCTCATCATACCGGCCACCATTCATTCTACAAAATTCCTAAAGAATAAACATCAGTGAGCATATTTTGATTAAGAGAATTTTAAGGTAAAGGAAGATGACATTTTCTAAGTCACAAGTCCTTCTCTGGACCTTCCTTTCTCTCGTAAAATTGGTGAGTGGATTTCCACTTGCTGGCTTGCTGAGGCACAAATGGCGCCAGGGTACTCTTGCTAATCAAGAGAGTACTTACTTTTGTTTTTCACCTTCCACTTTCATTATCCGAGTATGTCTGATCATTTATTGCCTGAAAAGGACAATAGCATTAGAGCTCACAGGGATGACATTAATAATATGATGTGTGTATCAGTCTTTGCTGATTTCACATGCAGATTCAAGTGGGTTCCAAAATACTGGATATTTGCTAGGTTACAAAGGGTTCAGGAAAGAAGTAACACCGAAACACTAAAATTTAATAAGCTTTATTCATTTTAAGTTTCATTTTATTAAAGAAATATACTGAGAGTCCAGTCTTTGAGAGACTTTTTTAAAAGATCTTAAAATAGTTTGGTTTGTTATATCACATAGGGCTTAGGAATACAAACTGTGAGACTAGACAACCAAATCTGAGCCTTATTTCTCCCCACTTATTGCTTGGCTGACTCTGCTTCAGTTACTTAAAATGAATGTGTCTCGGTTTCTTTGTATTTTAAATGGTGACATGTATGCCACCTGCACTTAAAGTTATAAAGAATAATAAATTGGGTCTTCAGGTACGTTGAACATACTGAAAAGTTATTTTAGGTAAACAGTGAGTGTTAACTCTTATTATTTATTAGCTTATATGACCACAGTTTTAAATCAAATCACTTCATATCTAAGAAAGTTTCACTTCTTTTGAAAATGTTTCCAAAATACTGAGGTCTATTTTTCTGCTTCAGAAACTACTGAATGTGGAGCAAGTTATCCAAATCTTTGGAATCACTATTCTGACCAATGATGCTTTCTCGTGTAGGCATCCTGGTGCAGCAAAGTATGAATCTCAGATACCTCTTAGATTTGTGAAGGAAAATATATGCCACACTCCCATAGAATTTCTTTCTTTGTTTACTAAGGCGCACAACACAAAGACTCAATACTCAGTAGTTGCAAAAAAAAACCCAAACATTTATTTAGTTCACATGTTGACCAGAGGCTAACTAAACGGAGCTCTGCCAATTTCATAATGGGCTTTTTGGCCTTTAGTGGGGGAGCTGGAGGTCGACCAAAGTAGGCTCCAAGCTCCCCTCCCGGGCAGCAAGCTATGCTGTGTCTTCACAACAGTGGTGGAAGTCAAAGAGAGAAGGCAAAATCTCAGGTGTCCTGAGGTCTGAATCTGAGGCACAGTGTCACTCCTGACTCACTTTGTTGGCCAAAGCTGGTCACGAGATGAACACCAGTGTCAACAGGTAAACACGTGTTCCTGCAGTGGAAGGAAAGAAAGGCAAGGAGCAGAGTAGTCCTGAAAAATCACACATCTCTCCACTGTGTTCATAAAACTTTGCTCTACTGTGCTAGAGTATAATCGCGTTTGTCTAGTACTCAGCAGCCACTGTAACTGCTAGGAAACCTGCTAAAAATGAAGGGAGCAAGGAAATATCCAATTGAGATTTTGGGTATTACAATTTAAAAAAATACACATGATAATAAATCTGAATTTCAGATGCTATCTTTCTAAAATAAAAAGCAATGAATTGCTGTATTTTAAGCTTTACTCAATTTTGAGTTTGAAAATTATAGACGTACTCCAAATATGAAAGAAAATGCCATCGGATTTTAGATATCAATTTCTTTAGCTATTTATCAATTACTTATACATTTTGGTAAAGAGAATATGTTTAGAATCCTTAATAGCTTATTTTTCATCTTTATGTGTACATTTTCAGAATTTTGAAACTGAAGTGTACAAAGGACATATAAAAATAGTGCAGTGCTAAGCCACCTACAGTCACTCCTAGTTCACTGACTTTAAACCATGCTAACAAATCCTAAGCTGCTCAAAAGTTGTATTTATTCTATTTCCAAATTGAACTTTTTAAATAACTTCAGCATTTCTTCTTCCAAATGTTTTTCTTAATATTTTTATTAAAATATTATCATTTATCCTTCTGTGAATCCACAATTAGTTTCAACAGTGAAACAATAAAATTTAGATTCTTAAAATTTTTATTAGTAGGTGTTTGTAGTATACACAGATTACATTCTTCATAGGGAATAGGTATATAAAACATCTTCATTCCTTTTTCATCCCCTTCCCTCCTTTTCCTCATCTCTTCCTCCATCTCTTGGTCTCCTTTGTATTTGAAAAGGAACTATCTCCCTATTTATTATCATCTTTTATTTATATTCTTGTCATCCCACTATTTCCTATTGTTTCATTTATACTCATATTCCTTTTATCTCTTTAAACTTGAGTCTTCTTCATATAAAAGAAACCATGCAATATTGAAGCTTGTGTGTCTGATTTATTTCACTTAACATTATAGTATCAAGATGGATCCATTTTCCCACAAATGACTCAAATTTATTCTTTATGGCAGAGTAGTACTCCATTGTGCATACATACCTATTTTCTTTAGTTTTTAGTATAAGAAAATGTTAGGGCCGGGAGTTTGGCTCAGAGGCTTAAGCACCTGTCTGACAGGTGCAAGGTTGTGAGTTCAATCCCCAAGGCTGCAAACAAACAAACAAAAAAACATATATATATATACATATATGAAAATGCTCTCTAATTTGACTTTCATAAAAATTGTTGCATTTATATGTGTAGAAGAAAGTTTGTTATAATAAATTAGCATAAAATAATTTTCTAAGTCAATGTGAAATCATTAAAATGACTACAGCAACAATGGATCCCATAAGATAGAGATCTATTATTTATAGATGAGGAAACTTGCAATGTCATCTCTTAAGCTGAACACTTTAGCAGAAAAAACTACTTCTTACCAATATAAGTCACTGATCACACTGCTCAGTGTTGAGTCCCTAAAAAGGTGAACTTTAAACTGCATTTAATTATGTAGCATGAATTTAGAAATAAAAGTCTTTCCAAAAACTTCCCATAAACAGAAGCAATTTCACTAACCCTAAGACAGAAACATTATTTCTCCAGGGACTTTAAAAAACAGAGTGGGAATGAATAGTTTTTATTAAAGTAATTAAATTTGCGAAGCACTGATTAAAAACATAAGTGTAAGGTTTCTTCTGGATCTCTTACAAACAATAAAATAATTCGTTTTTATCTCTTGGTCAATAAATCTCTCCATTTCCTTAACCTATGCCTCTGTTTCTGCATGTCGGAAAAGTGGCTCGAAAGTCAGTCACTTTCACCTGGTAATTGGACACACTGCCCCTCCTTCTCGGTCCATTTTTCCATGTGCTTTTGGAACTTCTGGATTCCATCCTACTTTTTTGGATGTTTTTGCCACAAGTCACTGTTACATAGGGATGCAAGCTTGAAACTCAGTCTTCCTGAGGTTAAGCCCTGCTTCTTGTTACAGCCCCATGACCTTGGGCAAGGTTAAACATGTTCCCAGTGCCCCAGTTTCCTCATCTAAACAGTGAAGATTGTGAGAGTATTTCCTCCTCCTCCTTTTTCCTCCTCTTCCTCCTCCTCCTAGTCTTCTTTCTTCTCCTTCTCCTCCTCCTCCTCCTCCTTCAGTGCTGTGATCATTAACTATTCCAGGATAAATTTCTGTTCACTATAATACTCCTTTCTTAAACTGAAATCTAGGCTGACCCAGCCAACATCTCACAGATGGAGTACAATGAATTTTCTGTGCCATAGCTGTGCTGTTTCCTGCCTTCTTGATAAAGCCACTCAACCTCTTTTTAAAACCTTAGTAACATTTCCCCTTCTGCCTTTACGAGCATTTTCAAAGTCTTACAACATTTTTGCTTGAAGATTTCCACAAACTCAGAGTGTGGAATTTGACCTACCACCTTTTACCAGGAAACTGATGGCCTCAACAGGGACGCAGACATTCTGATCAAAATCTACACACTACCCACATCCTTCCACTCTCAAGAATTCGAGTGAACTGATTTATGTTTCCTAACATCCCTAGAGAGAGAAAACGTGGTAAAGCCAGGAAGTTAACTCCAAGTCTATATTCAAAGAACACATTTCACTTAGGAGAGTGAGCTGCAATAGCTATTCATACCCATTATATTCTACTTTTCTTCTTAAACGTAAATATAAACTCAATTCTATTGGTAATTATATTGATACTTAAGAAACATAGAGAAAAAAGTTATCTAGTATGTTAAAGAATTATTTCACAAGATAGATATTATATTGTCCATCTTTAAATGAAAAATTTGATGCAACTTTTATAAATTCCACACACAGCCTAAGCCCTGGAATGATGTAATCTACTTTATAAAATAAATGTACTTATAGAATAAGGTCATCTTTAATGACTAAATACAAGTAATATTTAAATGTAAGAAAAATATTGATATTTAAGATGCATTGGTCAATTGAAATTGGAAAGAATAAGAACTGGATTTGACACATACATGCTCAGAGTGCGGAGCAAGCAGCAAGACCAGGCCCTGGTGCAGGTCCACATACAGGTTCAGGCAAGCTTGGCATACAGACAAGCAGTGTGGAGAAGTCTGAAGCATCACTGAAGAGTCAGCAATTGGTAAGTTAGGTGAACCAGCTTTGAGCTTCAGCACACAGACATGCAGAATAAGAGTGGGCAGGTCCACCATTCTATATCAAAGGGCCCTAGAGAACTCCACCAACAGAAAACCTGCCCCAGTCCCCACATTCAGATCAGTTCCATACCCAGCACAAATCCCACAGCAAACTTGGCTGGAGTATGGAGATCCAACTGGATGACTTTCCTTGAAAGAACAATTATCGCCATTCTGGCTAAACCTGACCCTATTTCCATGCATTGATATGTACAGAGCTAGCTACGATTTTTCTTTATCCCTTCAATTGGTTTTAAGTAATGTAAATCAGTCTGGCTGAAGTGCTGATGTGTAGTCTTTGAAGCAAGAGAACGGGGCAGTGTTCCCCTGTCCCTGTTGCACTCAAAAAACATACGTGGGCCAGGCAGGAAGGAGAGCCAGGCTGCTTGCTGTTGACTGGGATTGAGCCCTCAGATATCAGAGGCTATGACTTCCCAGGGCATAAAAGATTACACACCATAGCTGAAGCACCAAATACAAAAAATCAGATACTCCTTCATTTCTGTTACGCAGACAAGTCTTTCTGCATATCCTTCTCTCTGCATATTGCAGAGGTGATTTCAGACTTCCTACCTAACCCAGCTCACAGTACTCACATATTTCCCACCATTTCTCACAGTCACTCTCAAACCACTCCTTTCTTCACAAATAACTAAACCCTGCATTTGGCCCTGAGACAAGGCCTTTGTTCCAGTTAACCATCAACCTAGCTGGACTTAGGACCCCCTTGTATCCCCACGACTATAAATAAGCCTTAGTGTCTTTATTCTCACTATGAGTTGCACTGGAAGTGGTAGATTGCAATTAACTCACTAGAATTCCAATAACTTTTCAATGGGATTACAAAAATAAACTTCTCAGACCATGACAAGGTCCAGGAAGGGCTGTCTATATTGGAGTACACAGCACACTTCTGAGATCTATCTTGGACACTACCATAGAACTGTGAACACCAGAGGAATTTTTACTACTTTTATTCTCCCTTTTTGATCTGACTGACTATCCTTTTCCTGTTTGGTTGAGTTTTGTCTTGTTTTGTTTTGTATTTTGTGCCAATAACAAGTGCTGGAGGGGCTATGGGGATAAAGGAACCCTTCTCCACTGTTGCTGTGAGTGTAGACTTGTGCAACCACTGTGGAAATCAGTGTGGAGATTCCTCAAAAAATTAATATTAGAATGGACATCTGAGATGAATATCCACTTCTCAGATAAACAAATATAAATAGCAAAAAAAGTATAAAAAATGTTCAACATTATTAATCATTCAAGAGATGCAAATTAAAACAACACTGAGAATTCATCTCATTCTAGAAAGAATGGCTACTATCAAGAAATCAACCAATAACAAATGCTAGTGGAGCTGTGGGGAAAAAGGAATAGTGTTGGTGGGTATAACCACTGTGGAATCAGTATGGAGATTCCTTAAAAACTAGGTTTAGAGGTCCCATTGAACCCAGCTATTCCTCTTCCGGCTATCTTCCCAGAAGGATTAAAAACATCATACTACAGCAATATATGTGCACCAATGTTTACTGCAGCACAATTTGTAATAGCTAAATTTTGGTAATAACCCAAATGGCTATCAACCGGGAATGTATAAAAAAGATGTTTATTTTTTTTAATATAATGGAGTACTACTTAGTTACAAAGAAGGATAAAGTTGAGACTTTTATAGCTAAATGGATACAATTCCAAACCATACATGAGTGAAATAAATCAGATTCACATGTGTAAACATCGTATTGTCTCATAGTGTGAGAACCTGAAAGAGTAAATAAGATTCAAAATGTAAAATACGTATTATGAAATGGGAAGAAACTGTTCAAAAGGGAAGAAACTGGAATAGGGGAAAAGAGAACAGAAGAAAGTGAAATATATACATATATATATACACAAGGTATCTAAGATATACTACTAACTTCTCTTAGTTCATTGAAAAGAAAGGTTTGTGCTAACATTGTTTGCACAGTTCTTTCATGCCTGCATCTTGTACTCTGACTACTTTGAAGATAACAACACACAATGTATTAACCATTGTTATTCTTCTATTATCTTGACATGAAATTTTGGGGTTTTTTTTTCTGTCTAAAATAAAATTTAAAAAAAGAAGAACTTGGTTTGATAAGGCAGCAGTATCTACATCAAAAGAGTCATTTAACTGTGGATTCCAGGCCCCACAGAAAACCATCCACAAGGCTGACCAAAGTCATGAAATTTTAAGAAGTTCTTTAGGCTTTTTTAAAGCTTACTCAAAAAAATTAATTCTTTAAAACAATGAAAGTCAAAATTATGTTTCATAAACCAAAGAAAACATACAACTTAAAAATAATGGAAAGTAAAAGATTATACCTCCTTTCGAGATCAAGATAAGAGGCAAATAGTAAGAATGCTTGAAGTAGTTCTATTTTCTGTAACCTATTTTATTTTAAGGATTGCAAAATTCCAGTGCGAGAGAAAGATAAAATATCACATGTTGAGAGGACAATTTTAGAACCTTATTCATTAGCTAATTATATTGTGACTTATTAAATAACAGAGTTAAGCTAATAGCTGAAGCTTTCTAAATTTTCATTCCTTGAAGGAGTAGCTCAGCATTATTATTTCAATTTCACTTTTCAGCTTTGTGAAACGATCCTTTATGTGAAGGCAGTTATTGTCCACTTACTTACTCTTCTGAGTCAGGCAATTTATATTTGACATACCCAACCTGACAGACACAAACACTGACCCACATTTATTGTCTAAGCATCATATTCTATAACTTGTAAGATATAGAAGACAACTTAAATATTTCTCTCCCATACAATAAGAGGGTGTGGAAGTGGGGAAGAAAATGCTGTATAAACAGGCAAATGTTTTCAGAAGCCTGAAAGGTGATTTTCTGTCTGTGATCTTCATGCTACCAGTAGCTGACCAGTGAACGCAGAATTTCTTTCTTTCACTAAGGCAGCGATAATGATGGCACCTTGCCTTAAGCTCTTCTGTAGCTTCTGTTCATCCTGAAAAAAAAAGGGTAAAACAATGATTATTTCTGAGAGAAAACATGCCATACATGAAACTTGATAAGGAGCCACTCTGCAGTACCTTCTGCTCTCTGGACTTCACACTTCATGAACTCAGATCCTAACCACTGGTAGGGAATGAGTCCTCTACATAAAGGGGAAGCACTTTGCAACCACTTTTCATTATAAACAAGAAGAAAAAAAAAAAAGTTTGTTTAAAGATAAGAAAAACAAGGATACAATTTCAAATACTAGTCAACAGACCCAAGAGATTATGTTCCCTTAATCCAATTCAGACCAATTTTGACTCTCCACTGAAATGTAAATATTCCCTCAGTGATGTGAGCATTTTCTCCCTTGTTTCTGAGAGTTCTCCAACTTTGTTATGAACTGTTCCTGAGTACTGGTGTGGGGCAAGACTTGCTTGTGAACTAAAAGTGAGGCAAATTCACCAAATGAGTTAACTTGCAAGTTGCTAAGATATGTTTTGCCTTTGAAATCATATTGCCTGTGAAAATCAGCTAACTGTTTAACTAGTAGATTCTTGAAGCTTTGAAGATATTATAATGTGAAGGAAAAGTGGAAACGAAGCTACTATCTTCAAGATCTCCAGGTTAGGAAATGTGCTATATTTAAAAAGACCTGGTCAGCAACCTCTGAACTTTGGTGTTGCCTGTGATGCCTTCTTTCAACCCTAGATATCTGCATCAACTTTCTTATTGTTTATTGTATCCTTATACATTAAGATATGTCATTAAAAATGATGCCAGCATAACACCTTTGTCCTCAGTGACTGGAATGATCTCATGAACAGTCTCTCAAAAGTCTTTCCCTCTTCAACGTTTTTCAGAGTAATTAAATACACATTCTAAAAGATACATTAGATCACACCACTGTCCTGCCTAAAATCCTTTAAAAACTACCTTTGAACCTCAGGAGAGTCTGACCCCCTTTATGTGGTAATAAAAAGCCTTTTCTCCTCCCACCCTCCTGACATTTCCTTAAAATCACCCCATCCTCCAGGTCACATAGAACTACTTCAAGCTGCCCACACAAGCTGTTTTCCTGAGCTTGAGTCTTTCTACACCTGGTGATTCCCTTGACAGAAAAGTTTCCCCACACCCTTCCAGCTTGGCTGACCCTGATTACTCTTTGTGGCCCAACCCAGGCATCCCTGACTCTTGAAATCTGCCCTAATTCCTATCTGCTAGCCCAGTTTGGATGAGGTGACTCTGTTTGCTCAGCTGTGAATTCCTCTAGCAGGCTGCATTTTCAATGATCTTTTCTGTTGACCATCTGATACCACCAGATGATGATTTTCATAATATAAAGCATTTTTCATTTTATCTGTGAATATGGAACACTCAGTCGGATGCCTAACACATGGTGGCACTCCATAAATGACAAGGAATTCAAAGCCAGGGAGGCTCTGACTGTGATAGAGATATCATCACCCTTTCAGTTTAACTCATCTGTTGACATTGGCTGTTATTTGGTTACTTTGTGTACTCCAATTTGAATATTTAGCCTGAGGCCTGGCAATAGTACAGAGAAAAACATCTTTGAAGTTTCACTACCACCAAGATACCTCCACCAGGCGGGCTCTGGGCTCCTCCTGCATGAGAACAATGGCTTATGCTACTCTTCCCATCAGTTTCCTTGAAATTCTAAGGTGTGGAACTGGGGAATAAATGGCGGCTACTTTGTTTCTTACAAATACATTTCACATGACATGTCAATACTGTACTTTAATTGTTTTGTCTAACTTGCAGAATATCATAAAGTTGTATCACACATAAACAAATCATTCTTAATCAAGAATAGTTAAGCTTAAAATGGGATATACTTATATGGGAGGGAACTGTCGCTCATGTCACATCATTTGTGAACACGGAAGTAAGTATTCTAAAACTGAAAAAAAATAAAAAGCAACTATTGGCATGCATTTTTCATACTTAATGATCAACTAATTACAATGGCGCAAGATCTATAATAAACATCTACCCTAGTCTCATTTATTAAATTTAAATATAACACAGATGATGATAATTAAGGCTTCCTTTTAAAAATAAACAGAAAAAGTCTGTCCCTATAGCCCTTTTGAAACCAGTTTACACTTAGAAGATGAAAGTGGCACAGTAGTAATGTGGAGATTTAAAAACTGATTAAAGAAGGTGGTGAGAGACATACATACTCAGAAAACTTTTGTATAAAGATCAGATAAACAATTTATAAATCTTGAACTCATCTCAAAAACCTATATCTCTAAAAGACTACTGATAACAGGAAAATACAAACTCAAATATTTATCTTGAGAAATTTCTTTGATGATTAGTGCTGTAAAGCATTTTTTCATACACTTATTAAATACAATCACATCTAAGTATCAGTTGGCTTAAGTTACATGGCTATTACCAAAATGACAAAAAAAAAAAAAATGCGGTCAAGTGTTACAGGCAACTGAGTTAGACAGAAACATTACAGGCAGTCAGACAGGGCTGGGCCCTGGAAGACCAGATACCTTGTAACTGTGGGTAGACAGACAACTATGGCTGTGGGCCAGGCCTCAAGACAAAAGATCAAACAAATACTCTCCCATTCTAAAGATAAACTCCAGGGACTGATATTCTAAATAGGTCTCTATCACCCTGAGGAAGCCAGGAGTCACCATTCCATGCCCTAGAGGAAGAGTCGCTGCTATTTAAGCATGCCTGCTTGCTACATGACTCACTTCCCCATTTGTCCCTGATTTAATCAATTTTACCTGAGCAATTAATCTCATGGGTTGACCATACTTGTGTCCCACCTCATGCCCACCTTGTGAGTTCCCAAGTTTTCCCTATCTTAGACCTGCCTCACTTTGCCTCACTATAAAAGTCTCTAGAAAAGACAGAGTCTTTGACAACTCACTTGGGACCCTTTCTGTCTCTTTCTCAAACAGAAGCTTTCTTTCACTCAATAAATATATTCTGCTCTTCGGCCTGAGCTGCATAGTGCGACCCTGCCTCAAAAAACCAGGGCCGGGAGTTTGGCTCAGCAGCTTAAGTGCCTGTCTGGCAGGTGCAAGGCTGTGAGTTCAATCCCTGGTGCCGCAAAAAAAAAAAAAAAAAAAAAAAAATATATATATATATATATATCTATATATATATATATATATATAGATATATATATATATTCTGCTCTTAACCTTTGTTGCTCCTAAAATTCAGTCTTCAATTTTAGAGAAAACGAACTCGTACTGGACATACGGTAGGTTGGGAGTTTCTTTCCCCTATATCACAAGGATGTTAAGAAAAGAGAATCCATGCATATTGTTATATGAACATAAATTAGTGCAGCCACTGTGGAAAACAGCATGGAGAGTCCTCAAAATATTAAAAATAGCCAGGTGTGGTGGTACATGCCTTTAATCCCAGCACTCAGGAGGCTGAGGTAGGAGGAGTGTTGTGAGTTTGAGGCCGGCTTGGGCTACACAGTGCCACACTGCCTCAAAAAACCAGGGCCGGGAGTTTGGCTCAGCGGCTTACGCTCCTATCAGGCAGGTGCGAGGTTGTGAGTTCAATCCCTGGTGCGGCAAAAAAAATAAAATAAATAAATAAATATAAAAATAAACTGTCACCTGATCCAGCAATCTCATTATTTGTTATACATCCAAAGAAAATAAAATTTCTATCTTACGTAGGCATGCACTTTGTTCTTGTTCATTGCAGCATTATTCACAAGAAATGGGATAAACTTAACAGTCCATCAGTGGATGGAGGGAACAGAAAATGTGGCATGTACACATAATGGAATACTATTTGGCCCTAACAATGAATGAAATCCTGTCATTTTCAACAAGATGGTTGAACCTGGAGGACATTATGTTAAGTGAAATCAGTCAGGTACTGAAAGACAAATACCACCTGGTTTCATTCACTTGTAGAATCTAAATAGGAGGATTTGATAGTGTTTCTCAGAGGCTTGAGTGGTCATAGGGTACAGGGCCTGAAAAAATGTTGGTCAGAGGTTATATATATAGTTAAGACAGGAATATTTATTTTTCATGTCCAGAATAGGCAAATATATACAGCCAGATAAAAGATTATTTCAGGTTGGGAGGTGAGGGAGAAAATTGAGTGGGGAGGCAGAGAAAAATGCAGAATGATTATCAGTGGTTATGGAGTTCTATTTTTAAGTGACAAAAATATTTTAGTATTGATTATGGTGGTACAACTCTGAACTAAGAATCATTGGATTGTATACATTAAGTGGTATGATATATGAAGTATATTTCAATGAAGTAGCTTTTTTAAGAAGTATATGATATGCAAAAAACTGTCTTAATCATTGAGAAAAGTGGAAATAGAGGAGTATAGATTATCTATCACTGACACTATTGAAACACACACTCCTTCATGAGTTCCAAATATTTTACAATAAAAGTGTTTAAGCTAAACAAAGAAGGTCAATATGAAGATTGAAAGATCACAGTGATACTATGCAATCCTGATATGACGTGTGACAATGGCACTTCTGTGTGTGGTTTTCCTTCACAAAATCTATTATCCCTTTCTAACTATGATAAAAACATTTTTAAAATTCCAAAAGAAGTACCTTCTACAATAATCCTGAAAAGCATTCCTCAAAACTATCAAGATCAAGGTGGAATCTTAAAAAAAGAAAAAGAAAAATCTCCTAGAATGTAGACTAGTGACTGCTACAGATTGGGAAGGGGAAGGGGAGGCAAAAAAGAGGCTGGATTTGATCCATGCAAACTAGAAGCATGCATGAAAATGTCACACTGAGTCCCATTAATATGTTCATTTAATCCTTGTCATCAACTTTTTAAAAGAAAAAAACATTTTCAAAACCTACCACGGTCATCAAAAAGTTATTCCAGCCATATCACAGCCAAGAGAAGTCCTATGGAGACATGACAACTAAAAGTTGTTTGGTCCTTTGACGCACGCAAGAGAGAGAAAAGGAGAGAACATGGAGAAAGAAAGAAGAGGCCTTTATTGCAGGCATAGGAGGGCCGCCGAGGAGAGAGACAAGCACCCTCTGAGGGAGACAAAGAAAATCTCACGCTTTTATTTGGTTTTGAAAAGAGGTGGCCTTGAAGGGGCAGGCAAAATGACACACTGACAGCTGACTGGGGGTGCATTGGGCTCGGGCGAAAAGTAGGAGGTTCAACTTTCTAGTTTGCCACAAGAACTGGAAGTCAGTGCTGAAGGGAGGCGCTGTCCAGCGCCATCTTGACTTGGAAGAACTACGTGGGAAAAACCCATCGAAAGGAAGGCATTGTACTAAAACAGGAAAAATAGGGGTCAGTGATACAGCTCAGTGGCACAGTGCCTGCCTGGCAAGTGCAAAGTCCGGAGTTCAGTAGTCAGTACCAAAAAATAAATAAATAAATAAAACAGGAAAAATACATTAGGTAAAACTAAGGAAATCTGAGTAAAGTGTGGACTTTGTTAATAATAGCATGTTAATGTTGATTCATTAATTGCCACAAATGCAGTATAGTAATATAAAATTTTAATAACCGTACAGGAAACCATGTAAAACATACATGGAAACTCTGCATGAGCTTCTCAATCTTTGTGTAAATCTGAAAAATATGATTATGCTTTAAATAAATTTACTTGACTTAAAAAGTATTTATATACTATAATTACAAAATGAGTTACAAAGTTACTTATTTTTGTACACTGCCTCATTTGCTGTTCCTTAAATAAAATACCACATTCCTTTAGTAAATTATGCAGTTAAAAAGGGCAAAGGCTATAGAGCCAGGTTACTGGTATTCATACATAGCACCCTGGACAACTGCTAGTGATCTTTGATTATTGAGGTTGCACAGCTCCCCATGTTATGGTTTGAACCTGAAGTGTCTCTCAGATGCTCATGTGATAAGGTGTTAGTCACCAGCCTGAGGTACTATTGTGTGGGTGGGGTATAACTTTTAGTAGGCTGGGCTTGGGGAAAGGAAACGAGGTCATTGGGCACGTGCCCTTGTGGCTTCTTCCTCTGTCTTTGCTTCCTGGCTGCCAGGAGGTGAACAAGCCTTCTGTGCCATGTGCTCCTACCATGATGTTCTGCCTCACCTAATGCCCAAAGTAATGGAGCCAGCTGATCATGGACTGAAATCACCATGAGCCAAAGGAAATCTTTCCTTCATTAAGTTGTTTACCTCAGGCATTTGTCAGAATGAGAGAAAGACAATACATATAGCACATTTTCATCTGAAAATGGAACAATATTCCAAACAGCATGGTTTTTTTTTTTGGGGGGGGTGGAAAACAGATTAGATAAGACATACAAGTCAAGCACTGACATTTCATAAGTATTCAATAATTATAGTGTAAGAATTATTTTTGTGGAGTTTTCTGAATTCGGCTATGATCAAGTAGCTCATATTACTCTCTCAACATGCATAATGATTAAATCTGGAAAAATGTGTGTAAAAGACATAGATGGTAGTTCTTGCATAGTGAAAAAAGTATGTCTGTAATCTTTGAAAGAACAGCATATGCCAAGACTTTTTTCCAAACTGCAAAGAAGAGAGAGAGAGAGCTCAAATACAGAATGGTAATATCTCTGGCTAGAAAAGATTAATTACAACTGCATGGAACGATGGCTTGAATTTGTGCAAGCAAAGCCCCTGGAAGGAAGCAGGTGAACAGAAAGCCTAATAATTTGCTAAAAATCCCCCACTTAGTCCTTCTTTAGCTCCTAACTGCACAGGCTCTGGGAGAGATTCAATAAGGACTTGGAGAGTAAGTGCCAGGAAGCTGGAGAGCCGAGCAGAAGCAGAATGCAGAGACCTTGGTGAACACCATGGTTTTCCCCACAGGTCTCTGAGAGGCAAGTGAAGGCAAAACTGAACTTGGTCTTCCCAATGAAAGCTTAAAAACTTCTGCAAGATCAAATTTATCTCCCGTAATAAAACTGGTTCTGAAGTTTTTGTGTTCTTTGGAGGAAGCTCAAATAGTATAGTGCCTTTATAATCTTTTATAATAAAAGTGTGACACACAATAAAGTATTATGAAACAAGCAAAGAAGCAGAAGGGAAAGAAGCAGAAAAAAGTAACAGTTAACTGAGAAGAAAACAAAAATTAGTTCAAGCAGATCCAGAAGTGATACACAAATTGGGATAAACAAACAAACATTTCAAAATAATTAAGATATTGAAAAACAGAAAAGATTAAAACATCGATTAAAGTAGAAAATGAAAATTCAACCTACAATTAGAAGCTATAATAAAGAATATAACCGTAACATACAATATTTGAGGAGACAGTCAGACTGGTTTAAAATGAAATGGGCAGCACAGCAGACAATATTAGTAATCCTGTAGGTAAGTTTTTACAAAGAAAATCTGAGATAAAGCACAGAAAGATGAAAAATGGTGATTTGATATTATAATCATTTTACTGTTTTAGAGTGATACAAGATGGTAGCCATTCCATTTTCCTAACCCTGCTTTATCTATGGCCACTGCCCTCATCACAAAGAAGCCTGATGGAACATTTAGAAAACATTTGGGTTGTTCCAGCAGCCAAGTCATCTGGGAACATTTCCTTCATGAAACAAACAAGAATAAAAAAGTTGATTCCATTCCTAGACAAGTAATGCCGTGCAATGTATGAAAGGCTGTATAAAATGAGACTCAAAGTGCTGCCGTTCCTGGGCATTGAGGAGGCAGGAACGCAGAGTACAGAGAGATCAGAACGCAACTGCTGAGTTCAGAATAGACAAAAAATACTTTGGAAATCAGAGATGATGGTTCTTATAGTGGCACATGAATGTCATAAGTTAGAGCATATAAAAGTATTAGAAAAGTGGGTACCCAAATTCTCATGTTAAAAATGTAAAGAAAAGTAAACTTAAATATATTAGCAATTTATTTTCTCTCTGTAGCTCTGACAACACTAATCTCCAGGATGCAGTTTTGCGTCAGTTTTAGCTCACTAACCATAAAGAACATGAACTATAAATACTGTTCATCAGTGTTTACAAGTCCACACATTAAAATAATAAGCATGCCTTTGTCGAATTTAACAGGAGACTGTTTTACATTCTAAGATGCTACAAGATGTGTTAAAGTTTACACTATTTTCTTAAATTTGCCTTGGTTAATATTACTTCATAACCATGTTAGAATTCATGAATTTAAAAATGTCTAAATTCTATTCTCTCATAAAGTAATAAAAATTTAATGGCTTGTTGAAAATACAGCATTCATTCTTTTTCTTCATTAACACTACATTATAGCAAAAAAAATAGAAATCACTTACAAAGAAAAAATATATACTCTGCTGTAGTCAGCATACTGAAAATACTAGGGGGAAAAATAGTAAATGTTTACAGTTGTTGTTGAATGATGGATTTATGACAGTATTTTTTCCTTGTGCTTTGCTGTATTCTTAAATTTTCCATAATGAATTTATTTTATGCTCTGTACACACACAAAAACATTATTTTAAATTTAGTTTCAAAGTTCATTGAGGAAATTAAATTTGATTTTTTATCACACAAAATCAATATGCAGAACATTGTTCAAATTTCTAGAAAACATTTTTCTCCATAAATATCTTTGAAATCTGTACAAAAAAGGTTTTGTATGAAAAATTATAGTCCTCAGTAAAAGGCCCCCAAAAGAACAAAGTTAATAATCTTCAAAGCTTCAGATTCTGTTGGTCTATTATGAAAACATCATGGAAGCCAAGCTAAAAGTAACAATAATTTTAGATCTAATTTTATTCAG
>RJWM01016487.1:0-45353 GCA_004363535.1 Dasyprocta punctata
CTGGACATTTATTTTGAAGATAACAAGAAGCATTGTGGCAACCATTGTTAATTTCCTATTATCTTGTTTTGAAGTCCTGTATCATTCTTGTTGTTCTGTTTTGATTAACTTTACTTTGTTTGATTTTGTTTGATTTTATTTTCTTTAAAAGAAAGAGTCAAATGGAAGAAAATCTTTATAAATAGAGATGGGAAGATGGGCTGAAGGGAGGAGAGGGGATTGGTAAAAGAAGAAGGAATCAAAATATATCATGTATGGGTACAAATTCCTTATGATGAATATAAACATTATGTATATCTGAATAGTGCCAATAAACTTAATCAATAAAAAATAGAGAAGTATTCACAGGGTATGGAAAACACATTCTTCTGCTTAACACACACCAGCCTTAACTACTGGAAGGATCCCACACTTATGAGATTTATGGAGAAATTGGGTGAGGCAACTTCTTACATAGCAAGTACTGGATAAATTTGCACTAATAGTGGATGAAGAAGCTATGGGAAACATGTACAACAAAATCTGCTTAGAGCCACACACCAACAGACTGATCCCCAGGGTGCATTGTTTCTTTTTAAATTAAACATATTGGTGCAATTTAGATACATGTAATGATCACATTCATCATACGGAATTGAGATGAATACACATTCCTCAGACAAAGAAGTACAAATGACAAATAAATACATGCAAAAATATTCAATATCAATGTCCATTGGAGAGATGCAAATTAAAACAATGCTGAGGTCTCCCTCACACCAGAAAGAATAACTATTGTCAAGAAATCAACCAATATCAAATACTGTCAGAGTCGTTGGTGGGAATGTAGACTGGTATGACCACTGTGGAGATCAGTGTGAAGGTTTCCTCAGAAAACTAGGACTAGAGGTTCCACTTTATCCAGCTGTTCCCCTTCATGGTATCTTCAGGGAACATTTTTAAGAAAAACCTCTTTCCTAAGAAAGTCTTACATAAAACAGTAAGAGAATTCCTTTCCAACTGCTGTGCAAATTCCCCAAGGGAAACATACTTGTTTCTGTGAAACAGAGCAAGGTAAAACATAAAAGCATAGAGATCTCAAAATATTTGTTATACATATGAAAAAAGCCAGGGAATTATTTTTCCAAATGTTAAGACTATCATAGTTACTGACTCATATGACATCAAAGATGACAAAATATCAGCTCAAGAGTTAAGAATGATTATAAAAGTGACAAATGAACCCAAAGAGGAATAAACAAGTGAGTGAAATAAGGTAGACTATATTTGACAGAAAAGAACAATAAAATGAGAAGGATTTCAAAATAAAAATAAACAAATTTTGGCAATAAAAACCTGAAAATTTCAAACTAAAACCCCACTGAAATCCTCACTAATGTGCTATATGAAGCAAAAGTTTAAATTTCAGGGCTTGAAGCTGGATAAATTACTTACTATATTTTAAAACAATGAAGTGAAAAATAAGAAATTATAAGCAAAATATTCAAAACATCTGGAATACA
The DNA here is from genome assembly GCA_004363535.1 of Dasyprocta punctata. Classification (NCBI taxonomy): domain Eukaryota; kingdom Metazoa; phylum Chordata; class Mammalia; order Rodentia; family Dasyproctidae; genus Dasyprocta; species Dasyprocta punctata. The sequence continues at coordinate 1,503 of RJWM01016487.1, forward strand.
ATTTAAAAAACTAAACATAGTAAGTTTGGGAATAAAAAAGGTCATTAAGATACAGGCTAAAGTCGTGGAAACTCTATTCAGTAAAACAATAAATAAAAATTTACCATGCTTTTTAAAAGTAAGCAAATTTCCAGGCATGGTAGGCATTTAGATTCCCAACCACACACATAACCAAAAACAACTCTCTCGGATTATGCAGTTAAAATGCTAAAGGCACCAAAGAAAAAAATAATAAAGTCTGTAAGACAAAATGTCAAGATACTTACAATGCCAAATTTATTCATATAACAGCCAATTTGTCAGTAGAAATTTGAAGAATCAGGAGGATATGAAATAATGTGCGTCAATTGCTCAAATCAATGAGTTGTACAAATACTTTACTAGTAGTGTCCTCCAAAACGTACCTGCCAAGAAATGATTGCAATTTTCCTCTTCTGTGAACTTTTTCTAATGATCTCTTAGATTTTTTCCTTGCTTATTTTCAGTTACATATTTATAGTTTCCTTTACCCTCTACTTGAATTTGATTACTTAGAAATAAATGGCTCTTATACTCTATAATCATTTAACAGATAGTTATTACAGATCTAGTAAATAGAAAACACATATTAAACATAAGTCTGTCTCGCACAAACTTCCAGTCTACAGACCAGGGTGGAAATTAGTTAAAGTCAGCCTAAAATTATGTCTTAATGCTGACTACTTGGTCATTGGTACTAAGGAAATGAGAATGTTGAATTAAGGCAGGAATGGGAGAACCTTTCAACAGTTTTAAGAAAGGCTTCACTGAAAATGTTGAACCTAGTGTGAAGTTAGTGAAATCAGCACTTTAGGGAAAGGACACATTTGGAGACTGAGAGAAACTGGAGATTTCTTAGTTCTTGGGGAAGTTGCGGAGAAATCAACACTACTGAAGCACAGAGAGGGAAGTGGTGAGAAACTGAAGATGTGCTAGGAGAGGTAGAGGTGGGAAGAGGATGAGCCAGAGAGTTCTGGGACAGGATAAGGGGTTTCTACAGCGATGAGAAGCCAAAGGAAAAGTAGAAGAGTGTTGTGAACCCTCGATTGTAAAACTTCTGAATCATAACACAGATTTAAATTTTTTAAAATATAGAAGATCCCTCTGGTTGTCAGGAGAGAATGGACACTTTTTGTTCCCAGGAATTTCTGAACAAGTGATTAATAATTTATTTTTTATACCTCCAGTTTTTTTATTAGTAACTTTTTGCAGTACATAATGAATACAATCATCATGGGAAGATGGTACATGCAATGTGTATCCTAATTCTTTTTACTCCCTCTTCTCCTCCTTTTCTTTTTTCCTCATTCCATTTCTGACCCCACTTTCATTGTGCAAAAGATTAATCACATCTTTTGGAGAATATGCGGCTCATAGCAAGACAGTTACCTGTCAGGTAAAGTCTGTTGTTTCATCCACAGTCTCTTCATGGCGTTTTTCACTTCTGCATTTCTCAGCGTGTAGATCAAGGGATTCAGCATGGGTGTGATGATGGAATCTGACACAACCATTGCTTTGTCAATGGAATAAGTATCCACCGGTCTCACATACAAGAACATACACGGCACAAAAAACAAGACGACCACTGTGAGGTGGGAAGCACAGGTGGAGATGGCCTTGCGCCTCCCTTCAAAGCTGTGAGACTTCAGAGAACATAAAATGACTATGTATGAGGCTATGAGAATAAGGAAGATTGCTATGCACATGATGCCACTGTTGAAGATGACCAAGAGTCCCAGGGTGTGAGTGTCCATACAGGCCAGGGTCAGCAGCTGAAACAAGTCACATATAAAATGATCTATGATATTGGGACCACAGAAAGGTATTTGATACATGAAGAGAAGCTGAATTGTTCCATGCAGGAATCCCCCTACCCAAGCTGCCCCCAGTAGCAAGCAACATCTCCAAGGCCTCATGATGGACACATAGTACAGAGGCTTGCAGATAGCCACGTAGCGGTCATAGGCCATCACAAGGAGGAGGATGATCCCCACACCACCGAAGAAATGTGATGCAAAGAGCTGGGTCATGCAGCCTTCGAAGGAGATGGTGATGGTCTCAGAAAGGAAGTCCAGTATCAACTTAGGGGCAATGACAGAAGAGAAGCTGACATCCAAAAGAGACAGAAAGGTGAGGAAAAAGTACATAGGTGATCTCAAACTCGGACTTATGATCATGGTTGCCATGATGAGTAAATTTCCCAACACGGTGATCACGTATATGATTAGAAACACAACAGAAAATAGTTTGCGCAGCTCTGGGTTCTGTGTAAGGCCCAATAGGATGAATTCTGTCACGTTGTTTTTATGGCCCATTTCTCTTGTAGGAGAACCTAAAAAAAAAAAAAGAGAGAATTTGAGAAATCCGAAAAAAGAAACATACAATGTATGTTGATTAATTGGCTTTCTGTATTTTGAGGATCCCAAGGTACTTCTTCTTCATGTATTTATTTATTTTTTTTTCATTTGCCATCCTAGAGTTAAGCTTAAAGAAAATATGTTAAATGAAGAATTTATAGATGATTACTTCATAAAGGCGATGTTTTCCCATGCATTTTCTCCTGTCTTTTTAAGTTGTTCCATTTTAAAGCTGGTTCCTTCCTTTTCTACCTGTAGGACTATTATTAATACCTGTAAGACTGTTATTAGTACTGATCACATTCTTTCAGGAACTTATTACATTCCAAACATGAGTGTCCCCCTATTACCAGTTTAATTTTACAAATAAAGAAATTGACTCATATAGTTCAGGCAGCTTAACCCAGGTTTCCTACCTAGTGAACAGCGAAGCTATAATACAGACCACATTTTCCAAATCCAGGGTCTGTGCTCACAATAGCATGGTGTCCCTGGTAATTGTGCTCAGAGGTGATCATTGACCAGCCACCATGTTAGAGATTGTAAAATGAGATCATTGCCCTGTCTTCTCTTTAAAACTACCCACTGAAATGAAAGTTTCTTCTTGTGTTCTTCTTCAAAAAAGTATGTCAACATATTTATAAATTTATATTTTCTTCTAAAATTTAAAAGATCAGTGTGTCCTTAAAAATAGGGACTATAAGATCTCAACCGATATATTATTTGCTGAATGAGATTATGCACTGTGAAGATCCAGCTAATTTTAAAATTCACAATATGACTAATATGGACCAGAATCAGCCTGATTCAGTTCTTCCACCTTTCTTTGTCCCCTAGATGGAGCAAAGGATTCCCAGGCATGACAACAATGACAAAGCAATGAACTTTCAGGTTGACTATGTTACTGGGTTTTTAGTCAGGGGTGCATGATCTCATGTGGTAAATACTATTACTAAGCCTAGTGTAAAGCAAAATTAAAGCCTTGGTATTTACATTTCTTGCATACAATTATGTAACTCATATTTTGTAGTACAAGTATTTTGATCACACATCCCTCCAGCTATGTTCCATCCTTGAAAACAATTGCTTGCAGATTGTGGTGAGTGGCAAGTGACAATTCAAGTGCATCTGGTGGCAGGTCAAAACGAGATTGAGTAGATTGGACTTAAGTACTGTTTCTGAGGTGTCATGGCCTTCCATCACGCTCTGTCTAGATTCAGAAAGACAAATTCAGGGCTCGCACAGTTTCTGCATAAGGATGGCTTGTGTAATTATTTCATTATGTGTGTAATAATAATAGATACGAAGTGCAGAAGAAATTTAATGCACTTGAATCATCCCCTAACTATTCAGTGCCTGTGGTCTGTAAACAATTGTCTTTCACAAAACTGCTCCTTGGGGCCAAGAAATTTAGGGGCAACTGTTCTAGAGGATATTTGTAACTGTCTCCTTCAGTCTTGGAACTTAATACAGAAGAAGAAATGTGAAATTTTCCCCCTGACATTCAACTTCTACATTCATGTCCCTCTTCCTTACTTAATGGGTATCGTTTCTGTCTTATACACTCTGATTTTACTCTACTCAGTCTCAACTACTTCTAGCTTGGTTCACACTCTACTTCCTTCTTAATAACTTACCATTTTCAGGGAATATCTCTGGACCCAGATATAGCAAACTTTCCCCTAAGTCCTGGAGAGGATACAGCAAACCTGCATTGCAATCTCAAGGTCACCCCACCTCATGGCTCAATTTCTGTAGTAGTGCAATTAAGAAAACAGGAACAATAGCTGCTCTGTTTGTACCTCTTTTTCATTCTAGGTAAACTGCAAAGGATTTTTGCACACTTAATCATCACAAGCATCCTTTATGAACTATTATGACTGTCTAATTTTCCAAAGCTGCAACCGAGGCTTAGAGCAGTTGTGTGACTTCTTTACCCTCTGTTTTGGTTTTCTGTGCAGGTATGTGGTAATTCCCAAGCATAGTTGATTAGCTATCATTCCTCCCAATGCTGTCATCTCCTGCCTCACAGAGTATACGAGGTACCAATACAACCCAAGGCATTTTATCCCTGGAAGAAACTGAGGCACTGGGCGCCACATAAAACTGGTGTTGATCCATGCTCCAGGCTTGAGAGCAAATCTGTCTGCAGGATCTGGTTGTGTTTGTCAAATGGGCTCAAGGATGCCATGTACTGGCCATTGCCTGGTAACATTTGTTCTGCCTAGACATTCTGCAGCCAAATCTAAGAATTCAACAATACTTTGTCTTGTTATTCAATGCTAAATGACACCATCAACTGCCGTTGTGCTATCTTCTTCCACTACAATGGAAAAAAAGGCATCATTTTAATGAGACTGTGTTGGTAAAGATGGAGATAATTATAATTAGTGCCTTTGCTCCACTTTCCTCATTTTCCTTAAGCATTTACAGAGATTACATCAAAACTGCATTTAATGTGGTCCATTTCCTTACATGGAAGGGAGAACTGGTAAATTTAGAACAAAATCATATTAATACTAAAATGAAAGGGAGATGAACGATTCGATCCTTTAAGTTACACCATCCGTCATAGAAGGAATGAGCAGGGGATGCTCTCAGCAGAGGGAGAACATGAAGGAAGGCCCAGGCGGGGAAGGAGAGACGTTATACAGCAGAGCACTGCGGCTCCGCATGGTGAGGAAGCCGCCGTGCACTCCTCAGCTGCTTTGCTGGTAACCGTGGTGTGCTCCCTCAGATGTGCATCTAATTAGGGTCATGGAATTTGCAACCTAATAATGAATTATATCTCAGTAAGTCATGACATAGGGTAAAAATATTCTGCAGTTCATATTTTAATTGATAATTTATCTTTGATAGCATCTCATATCAATGTACAAAAATTTATGCTCTTTCTAATTTTTGCTACTCAAACAATGCTGCAGTGAGAACATTTGCATGTTTGTCTATATGACTATACAATGTGTACATATGCAATAACATACATATTCACAAAATCCTATCAATTAAATTGATTTAAGTATGTCTGTAAGATACATTTCTGGACTAGGATTTCAGGATCAAGTGTTTGAACATTTAAATTGTGAAAGGGTATTCATAAATTCTCCTGAAATTTATGTACTCCCTTCAGTGATGTACTAGAGAGTGTTGTTGTTCCTGTTTCTTTTTTTTCTACTTTATATCTATTTATCATTTTTTAACTATTAACTTTACATTTATTTTCTTATAAGCATACAATATTTACTGTAGAATAATTTTGGAAAAGTTTCAGCAAACATTTAAATTACTAGATAAAGTGCTGGAACAATTATATTTGATGTAAGTAGAATCAACCATCTTTCAGAAAAAAATAATAAAATCAAATAACCTTTGTCATAGTCAGGTTTTTGTCACATCTTTAAGGCAAAAGAATTGATGAGTTGTGCAGCTGAGAGTTGAATACAAGGAAAGATAACTCTGTGGCTGCTATCTCTCTTCTATTTGAGTGTGCGTGTGTGTGTGTGTGTGTGTGTGTGTGTGTGTGAAATTGTTTTCCTCTAGTGAAAACTTGAGCACCTAGAAAAGCTATGAAGCTCTTTGATTACTCAAGTAGAACACGATTTATCAGTGCAAGTCTCAAAAACTCCATTAAAATATCTTCCCAGTAGCTTATACTTTTCATGGAATGCAAGGAACAATTAATGGAAAAGCAACTAACTTCATTAAAGTTTACCACATGGAGGTGGCAGTAATTGTTAAGATTCAGCGTCTGTAATAACCTGGGGATCCCTGCCTAGAATGCAGCCAAGCCATCATTGTGACAGCAGGGATCTACACCATCAGCATCACCCCACTGCTGCTGAGTGTCTTTCCAGTGTCATACCTGTGGGTGCTTTCGAGACTCATACATTTTATTTACTTGTTCTATGTTTCATAGAGGCTGACTCATTTCAATTTTTTAAAAAAGTTGCTCAAAGTATATAAAAGTAGAGTAAACAAAATAGCTTGATGTAACTTAAGTTAAAACACAAGTATAAAACGACATTTCTAACTCACATATCCTTACCCAAGGAATAAATATCACTAACAGATAAACCAAACATATATTAAATGTGAATGACTGACATCCTTTTAGAGTACTAGCACCCTTTAAGCTTTTTCAGTGAAGTTAATTCAACTGATAATTTTTCATATTTTGAAAGATATTTCTATGCTATAATTCTATGCAAGAACTAAACTTCTATGTTAAGTACTTACCCAAATAACGAGATGATTGTTATAAAATATGAATATCTGTCAAATACCCTAAGATCTTCTTATCAAATTCACTATCTGTTCACAAGAAGCAAATTTTTCAGAGAGTTCAAGTGTCAGGTAAAATTATTTCAGCTTGATGTTCTAATTGTGGAGGAAAGGTTCCTGGGAAACCAATGAGGGAAACTCACCCAATTATCCCAGGTTCACCAAATTCATGTAACTGGGCTTCCTAATGTTTTCAAAGAAATGTTTAAAGCAGACTCTCTGATGCTAAGAAAAAAATTCTTCTGGGCCACCAGGGATTTACCTTCTTTCCAATTAAAAACATTTGTTAACGTGATAGCCATGTCAAATCTTTCTCAGTCCATTTCATCTCCCTTTATTAATCCTGTTGACTACATTTTTGGATCAAAGTGAAAGGACTTTGCTCAGTTTCTAAGGAGCGCCATCATGAGAACAAGTCTTCTTTGGGTGTCAGATCCAGGTGTAAGGCTGTGGAGTACTCACAGGAGTAGGGAGACTCAGCCCCACTTGCAGCCTCATAGCAGTATCCCTTGAGGTTGTTTCACTCTGGGCAGAGGTGTTAATTTCTCACCCAATGCATTACCATCCACCTACCATAATAGTAATGTGTTCTCAGGGGCAAGGTCATCTCTAGGGTACGACCAACGTGCTGCACCTCATGCAAAATTATAGTTCATAGCATCAACCACTTGGTTATCTGTTTCTTCCCTGGGATTTGAATCCCAATCACACAATCACATCTATCTTTCAGTGTCTAGAATATAGGAACCAGAAGGAATCTCAGTCAAATCTAACCTAGAATCTATTTCCCACTGCTGTTGAGATTAAAAGATATTTTAAGTTGTGGCACAAAATGTTTATAAATTATTTCCAGTTTCTTAAGAAATGGCAGGTCCAGGTAATGCTTTGCAATTATAAAACAAAGGATTATAACTTTCTTTCTTCCTGTCATCAATTTCTTTAATGAACTAACTGCCTCAGCATCAATTTTCAGCATGGACACCCTTCACTAAAATCATCATGGCCCATAAGCTTTGGACTAGTTGTTTGGTATATGGAGCTTGTTTCTCCTCTTGCTGCTTTATAGCCCAACGCACCCCACAGATTCTGGCTGTAATAACAACTAATAAACCAGAGGCTTGTAAATTTTGCTGTCCCTTAAGTCATGCCTTTTTAAAATCTTACTCAACCTAAATTCCCACAGGAAAACCCATGCGATGAAGCTCACTGCCCTTAACAAATGCCTGCACTAAGGGTCCACTTCTTCCCTCTCAGTGTGTGAGCTCTGTGACATCTCCAGACTTCACTGCAGCATTCTGTGAACGTTCTCCAACTCTTGGGGGCCTGTGAATAAACAGTTTATTGTGTTTTATGTATTCTTTTTTCACTTCCTAATTGTTCACTACACATACACACATGCACGTGCGTGCACACACACACACTCACTCAACAACCAGATCTTGTTTCTTGTCACAACTGTCTTGGACAGAGGCTGTCTTGGAAGAAATAAACTGGACACAGATCAGATCATGTAAGAGAGAAAGACTGTCTGCTGGTATAAACAGGTTTTGTTAAAAAATGGAAAGAGAAATTAATACATATTATTGTAAAGAAGACATAAATAACCAACATTTATGAAAGATGCTTGATGACATGAATCATCAGGGAAATATAAATCAAAATCACAATGAAATATTAACTCATACCTGTTAAGGTGACTTTTATGCATAAAAGAAGAAAATGGACAGAGAAGCTAAAGATGAAGAGGAACTAAGAAGGAAGGAAGGGATGGGAAAAGGGAGGGAGGAAGGGAGGAAATAATTCTTTTTAAAAAGACAAATGAGTTGTACCATATCTTTTTTACTCATTCCTTGATTGATGGGCACTTGGATTGTTTCAAGAAAGATTGCATCAAGACTTTTATAAGTAAATGGACATGACTTGAGACTATACTCTTAAGTGAAATAAATCAAACTCACATGTGTAAATAAAGTATGTCTCCCTAGTATAAGAAACTGAAAAAAGTATACATGATCCAAAATAAAACCTGATAGGAAATCCAAGGGATCCGGGTAAACCTGGACACTCTTCCTGTGAGCCCCTGATAGAAGCCGTGCAGAAGAGAAAAGCACACAGCGATGGAGAGCAGATTCCTGGAGCACAGGCAGGGGAGGGAGGAGGGAAAATTCACGTGTCATTTGTGGTGACGGAAATGATTCAGAAGATTTATTTATTTAACTTTAAGTATTAAACTTTTGAGAGATTCTCAAAGGAATCCTACAGTCTCTAAATACCTAAGGAACTGGAAAGACATGGAAATTAGAACTAAATCCCTGCAGCTTCAATATCTGCTTAACTGATGCAACTTTGATAGATGAGGTGGTTGCTCAATGATGTGAATGTAGTTAGTGCCATTAGAGTCTTAATTTTATATTGACTTAATTAATTAATTAATTTATATATTGAGACACTGTGTATTCCAGGCCTGCACTAATTGCCCAAGGTGGCTTCAAACTTGTGCAATCTTCCTGCCTCTGCCTAGTGAGTGCTGGGATTACCCTGCTTTAAATTATACCATCAAGACCAGTCGGGCACTTGGGAGTTCAATGTACTTCCTTTTCTATTTATCTTTATCTGACATCTGCTCTCTTGCACAGCACCTAGAGCTACTGTGGGCTCCCTTTTGGAAAAGAACATAATTTCTTTCGGTGAGTGCATGATCCAAGTATTTTTAATTCATTTCTTTCACTGTCCAGAGATCTCCATCCTGATCCTCATGGCTGTAGATAGCTAGGAGGCCATCTGTAAGCCCCTGAGCTACCCAACCATCATGAAACGCAGGGTCTGTGGAGTGCTGGTGGCCGTGGTCTGGGTGGGATCCTGTGTGCATTCTTTAGTTCAGATTTTCCTGGCCTTGAGTCTGCCTTTCTGTTATCCCAGTGTAACTGATCACCATTTCTGTGACTTGGAGCCCCTGTTGGAACTCGCCTGTGCAGACACCTATGTGGTCAACCTACTCCTGGTGTCCAGTAGTGGGGCCATTTGTACTGTGAGCTTTGTCCTGCTGATGCTCTCCTATGTAGTCATCCTGCATTCTCTCAGGGACCACAGTGCTGAAGGGCGGAGAAAAGCCCTCTCCACCTGCATCTCCCACATCACTGTGGTCGTCTTGTTCTTTGTATCTTTGTATTTATCTTCACATGCTCTGCCACCACCTTTCCCATGGATAAGATGGTAGCTGTGTTTTATACAATTGGGACACCTTTTCTTAACCCTCTGATTTACACACTGAGGAGGGTAGAAGTGAAAAACACCATGATCAGTTTGTGGAGCAAGAAACTGATCTCAGATGACTTAAGATGAAAGGTTATTTGAAAACTCTCTTAATAGGCTTTTGTGTTGATCCAAAAGAAGTCAACAATGAATGTTATCATTTTTATAGTAAATAAAATAAATTACTAAATTGGGGAATGATTGTTAGTTCCCTCAGGAGAATAGTTAGTGTGAACATACACACTGGTGTATGCTGAGTTATCCTGATGTAGAGAAAGACAGAGCAGGAGGTGATCACATATATGCAAGGCTGCTGCCTTCACTTGTGTACCCTCCTGTGTGTCTCAGGCTCTCTACCACCTTGGTTTCACTTGTCATTTTTCCCTAACCTTCTGCATGTTGATTTCTGATGTTCTGTACTAATAGTTACCTGTCTAGTTGCACCCACAACATAAGTCCAGAGTTTAGCATTTTTACTCTTTTTCAAATGGTCTCCTACACTAAATATTTTATCTCATTGTGTTTCACCAGGTAGTAATGGAATAACATGATACTCATTCACTTATTGATTTAGATGTATTTCAAGTGCATAGAGAAAAGACATTGAGTTTTCAGTTTTACAAAGAGCTTTTACTTAGGAAGAAATAAATTGAAAATATCACTCTGATGCAAGTATATTTTTCACTAAACCACTCAATGTAGAAAACTAGATCTCTAGAAATATTTTAGTAGTAAAATACTTATTAGCTGAAACATAAACACAAAACTCTATGGCACGATCAGCACATCCTTTCCCAATATGATAACACCTACTCCTCTAGCATGTCATTCAGGTACAACTACTGAAATGTGCTCTGCACAACATTCACACTAAATTCTCAAACTTTCTTGAGAAACTTTTGTCCTTGTAAAAACTTCTTTCCCCACAAGATCAGGTTGTAGATACACAAGTAAAGGAGATACACAACATAAAAATGTAATGGGAGGAGTCCACAAAATCACAGGGGACACACAGCATTTAGAAACAGAAGAGCAGAACATGGTAGGAGGGGGACAGACAGCATTGTAGGGCTGAAGGGCAGAGGACTTTCAAATCTCTGCTAAAAGATTTGGAGTTTACCTCTGTGTACATAGACATTTTCTCACATGAATTAAAAGCATCATACCATAGTAATATATGCACACCCATGTTTATAGCAGCATAGTCTGTAATAGCTAAATCTTGGAAACAACCCAAATACCCACTGACTAATGAATGGATACATATGTGTTATTTTTTCTACTACTTTGGAGTAGTAACCAGCCATAAAGATGGATAAACTTGAGATATTTCTAGACAAATGGATGTATTTTGAGACCATACGCTTAACTGACATAAATTGGACTCACTTGTATAAACACCACATTCTCTCTCTGGTGTGAGAAGCTGAAAGTGTAAATAAGGACAAAAATGTATAATGGATATTGTGAAATAGGAAAGAGAATGAAGGAGTTGGGAGGAGGGAAGGAAGAAAGGAAAAGAACTAAGAACAAAAGGAAAAATGGGATCAAAACTTTGTAAATAAGACAGGAAAAGAGGTTGAAGGGAGGGGAGGGAAATAAGTAAAAAAGAGGAATAAACATATATCCTACACAGGTATCATGCACAGGTACAAATTCCCTATGATGAATGTGATCATGATGTATATCTAAAGTGTACCTACACACTTAATTTAAAAAATCATCTGAAGAATATATGCTGGGGGATAACCAGGTCATGATTTTTGTCTGCCTAGAGACAGTTTAGTGCTAAACTGAATACAGAAAGAAGCAATTTGGGAGACCACTGAAATAATCAAGATAGGATGAAATGTGTTAGAAAAGAACCAGAAGGGTTCAAACTGAATTGGGGTGATAGCAAGAGACCTGAGAAGAGTGAATCTCAGGTCCTCCACACGAACATGGCTGGGTGTAAATTATGTTTTCTGAGGTTTGGGTATCCTTTTTCTAACAACACTAGGCACCCAACAGTAATGTAAGCAGTCATTCTCTGTATAACATGACGCTTATTGGACTGAGTGGGTCCTGATGAAAGGCAAAAGAATTTCTCAGAGTGACACTGGCCCATGAGGACAGTGCAGTGTGGACAGTGTTCTTGCAAAGCGAGTTTTGCAGACAGAACAGGTAGCCAGGGAGGACCCCAGAAAAAACAGGATGGCCAAGACCAGGACACTAGAGGCTTAATAAACGAAGGCCTCGTTTATTGGTGAGATTTTCTTGCCCAGAAATAAGATACTCGTATCTCTCTGAGGAATGTCTCTATTCTGGTTGAGCTGGTAATTTTAGAAAAAATTAAATGCAGTCATCCTTTTGTGGGTAAAGAGATAGAACTCTAGACAGAGGGTCCCTTTGGTAACCCACGTGGGTCCCCTCCCAGGTTCAATGGCCTGGGAGTTCTTTGCTTTTGCTTTACAATAAATGCTGCTTTCTGTTTTCACCTTATGGTAAATAATTTTACTCAGGCCTTTTCACTCTTTACCTTGTAATTCTTTCTGGGTTGAGAGAAGAAACAACCAGCTTGACGGTAACAAAATGATGATGGAGACATATGTGTACATGCTGTTGGTTTATTTACCTGATTCTTTTTGTTTTCCAGGTACAAATCACTATAGGCTTGAACAACTTCTGTGTTGGCTCCCAAATGCAGGCTAATCACCACTTTTTCAGGCTCCTGGAATAGTCACGAATTTGCCTAGTGTCTACATGTTCCAAATCCATGTCCACTTTATTTGTGACTTTTCCTGAAATTCTGTATTGAAAGCAAGTGTTTGAGGCACTGGTTCTGGCAAAATCAAATGTCATCATTGTACAATGCTGATTCACTTGGGGTAGTTGGAAGTGATTGAGAAATAGAACAATCTCTTATTTAGTAGTAGGGTATTCTTCTAAGCAGTTTTTCTTTCTCTTCTCAATTTGATGAGGCCAAGTGAGAAGAAAGCTGATAGTCATAGAATACCTTCGCTGTTGTGGTCATTCTACTGAGCATTTTTGTATCAGTTTTCCTGAATATGAACTCCTAGCGATAAAAGAAAATTGTCTTGAACATTATCCTATATGTGGTGACTAGTTCTTCCAATGGTTACGACTTTTAGCCTCAACATTCAGGTCATGGGAAATTCTCAACTCCTGTCAACATTCTGCATTTTTTGCATCTTTTGCCCTCATCAGATGGTACTCTCATTGAGTTATTCTCCAGATTATCACTTATATACACTTTTTAAAGAAGTAAAAATAGTTCTTGAAGTTTTGGTCGCTGAATTGGTGAAGGGAGAAAAGTTACAGCTGGACACTGGAGCACACTAAAATGGACAATTCAATCTATACTATTGAAACATGTCTGGGGTCTGGATGAAAGCATTCTCATTTTTAGTGTGTGGCATACTGCATTGCTTGACCTTATCTTACTTTGGATTCGAACTAGCCTGTTATAACTCTGGTGGAGTGAGTCTTGGCCCTGATTTGAAGATATCTCTAGTAGTTTTCTACTGCGTAGTTTTCTACTGTGTAGTCAGTTACATGAAATATATGTTTAATATGTCTCAGTTTCTTTGTCCCATGGGTGAGGGCACTGATTAACTGGATCCTTTGCTCAGGGTCTTAAACACTGTACTCATGGAGTAAGCTGGGGCTGTTTCTCATCTGAAGCTCCTGGTCTTCTTCCATGGTCATCTGACAGAACCCATTCTCTCTCAGATAGAACATCCATGCCAATGTACATCTTCTTTAAGGATAGCAGGACAGCAAGCATATCAAGTTTTTCAGGAGCTTCTAAAGACTTGACCTTAATGTGTCAGGTTCTCAGGTTCATTCACAATAATGTCCTTTTTGGTATACTTGGAGTCAACTGATCAATAGCCTATGAATAGGACAAAGAGTGAATCACAGCCACCAGTCCATCCAAACTGGGGGAAGCAGTCACAGAAGTGTGGTCCCCTGAGTTTCATTAGAATTATGCCAATTTGAATGGCTAAAGGAAAACTATTTTACCAATTCTCAACCCCTGGAGGCATCCTTTCTGAATCCAGATCAATCAACATCTCACCTGAAGAGATCCTCAGGTGGTTCCAGATATTACCCCATTATCTATTATGGAAGCCTTCCCTGGGCTTCTTAAGCAATGTCGAATACCAACATCTTTTCATTTGCACACCTGCCCACATCACACCAGAGATGCACAGAACAGAGAAAGGGAAATTGAAAGACACCCAGAGAGAGGCCCACAGATGCACAGTGCTGATGGCCCTACAGACAGGGAGAGCTCCAGTGAGGAATTTACTGGTCAAACCCTACCAGGTACCTTGACCTCATTTTTCAATGATGCAGAGAGCAGAGAAAACTCATACTTAGATAAATACAGGGCAATCTGATGAGATTGATTTTGTGGTGCTCATTTAAAGTCTTTTCTATCTCTTCATCTCCTTTTTGAGTTTCCAAGGCAGCACCATGTTGCATGTTCCCACAAGCCCTCCCATCAAAGGACTGGCCTACTGATTATCACTGTTCTAACAGTGGATTTTACATGATAAGGACCTAGTAGTGGGTTTCTTAGAAATTATCAGATTTTCAAACTTCATTGAATGACAGATTTTATTACAATTTAGTGAAGTATTTGTGTTTGGGAACATAGACTTTAATAATGTTTAGATCTTAATATATAGATCTGCAGCCCTGTCTGCTGCAGAGTAGTTTTAGAGTCAAGTGCTGCTCACTTGTCTCCTCTGTGAATCCAAAAGAGCTGCAGCCTTGGTTGATTCAATGCCTGAGTCTCCATGTGGTCCTGGCTTCATCACTGTCCTCAGCCAACTACATGTCACCCTGAGTCTAGGGATGGCTTTTCCTTCTTTTCATGATGATTCTTGTCAGTTTGGACAAGAGTGGTTCTTGCTTTGCTTTACTCGGGGTCAGTAAACCATGGTTTGGAGATAATGTAGTCTCTAGAATGAGCAACCTAGTTAGGAAGTGATCTCTGCATTTTCCAGGACACCTTGGCTGCCCCACTCATCAAGCACCATCATGAACAGATAGACTGATCAATTGCAAGACTCAGCAACAGCTCAGCATCACAGACCAGGATCTGTCTCCAAATGTACTTTCTAGCTGGCCTGGATGAGGGTAGGCCTGAGTGAGACCACCACATTGGTCCAAAGATTGAATTCAGAAAGAAAGAAGAGGAGGATGTGCAGTAGGAAACAGAAACCCCGGGACTATTTTCTCACTTAGCTATGATATCATAATTGATTTCACTGGTTGTGATAATACTGCCATCAATTTCTCACAGGACAGAACAGCATCTCCTGCAGTCTTTGGAGGAGTTTTGATGACACCCGCAAAATCAGAGAAAAACATTCTGGAAAAATCCACCCTGAGTTTAATGCAAGTATCCATCTGAGAAACCATTAGAATCTAACTCTCATTTGGGTTTCTATGTGGGTGTAGAAATTCAGGATCACATTCTCATTTCCCCCCAGATATCTGAGAAATTATTTTATTCACTTTTTAACAGAATATCATATACTAAATAAATAATCCCTGCATCTTATTTTGCTATCAGCAGTTGAACATTTTTCCTTCATCCCCCTGGGCTTCCATCAAGGGAAACTGGTGCAGAAGCTTCAACAATAAATGGTCAAATGCTGTTCCCGAGATGAGCACTCCATACAGACAGTACATTTATTCCCTGTATGTCTTCGTCACTTTTCTCTTGTTGCTGAGACAAAACACCTGACACCCAAAATTAGGGAAGAAAAGGTTTATTTCTTATAGTTTTTGGAGGTTTCTGTCCATACTCAGCTGGCTCCAAGGCAGGGTGGTGTGGCTGATTGGCAGGCATTCTTGGTGGCAGCAAGCAATAAGAGCAGAAAGGGCAAAAAAGAGAAAACATGCCTTCTTCCTGCCCTTACACTGTATGCTGACTCTACCCCTGGGCTGGTGTAGCACTCACACCACCAATCCCAGTACCAGACAACAAACCAACCATGAACGCCAGACTCAGCCATGTCCATGATTACATGAGGCTTGACGGGGGAGGCATCTGAACACAAACCATAACGCTGTATAATAATAGTTTTCCTACTTGTTTGACCTGTGTTCTTTTATACACTTTTAGAGACAGGACTTTCTTCCTTTGATATTTTCAAATGTATGAATCTTTTTCCTTTTTTCCTTTCTTTCTCCCATACAAAGTGTGAAGTGCACAAGCCGCTGAGGGTAAGAATATGCGGACCCAGTCCACTCACGCGTTTCATTGTCTATCTCTGTCTCTCTGTTTCTTTCTTCTTCTTTCTGGTAAGTTCTTAAATATATGATATTCACTAAATATTCATTATTTTTACTTTTTATTGCAAAACTAAAATAAATTAAATTGAATTAGAGAAATACATTTATGTGTTTCCTGCTTCACGTTGAGATGCAATATATGTGGAAATAAACTAAGTGTTGAAGTGAAAAAAATACAGGAATATGAAAAAAGTGTGTTTTCTAGTCACTTATCCAGAGACCAGGTTTTCATCCTAAACATCACGTCTCTGTAATTTACTACTAGTGTAACCATGGACAAAATACAAATTTTTCTGTGCTTCACATTTTTAATTAGGAAAAACTGTGGTAATAAATTGGCATAATTTAGATTATCAATTAGTACTCTTACTGTCCTACATTCTGCATTAAATGATTTAGCTTATATCTATACAAAGCATATGTTAGCATATATGTATTTCATATATCAAGTCATCATTTCATTCAACATATATTTGTAATTGTCTATGATGAGGAAGATATTGTATGTATATGAGGAAAATGTTAAATAATTTAGGGTAAGATATAACGTAACATGTAAACAGAGTATGTTAATGTATTGTTACAAGCTTTTTGCGAGGAGAATTACATTAATGGGTTGAAAAGTGGTTGTAAATGATGATTGAGTTGTGGGACATTAGTTACTTGCATGTGTTTTTCACAGCATAATCACTTACTAACATAATTATGAAAAATATCACATAATTTAAAGTTCTTAAGAGTATGCTCTTATGTTAGGTTATTGCCAAGAAAAGCACATGGAGCGTAGAGGGGACATTTAATTAAGTTCTTTTCCCCAACTTTATATATTCTTTTTACTACAAGATATCTTGATATTATGTATTTCAGAACATCATAGGAATGAACACATTTTATAAAGATAAGCAATTTAAGGAAGAATTTGTCTTATATTATGGACTAAAATATGGAAAGAAATAAAAATATGGCCCCATTTCTTAAATATTTATTTTCCTCTCTAGCCTGAATGCTATTGTTGCAGAACCAGTACCAATCAGAAAAGAAGACCCTCCACACCTAGGAGTAGGATGGCACACATTTATTACCCTTGTGGGCTGACACGGATCATTCCCGAGGGTCAGCGGTAACTGCAGTCAGCTAGGGTTTGTATAGGGTTTGTAAACAGGAATTACAGAAGCAGAGAGGTTGAGAGTTTAGGACAAAAGCCTTTGTCAACAGTTGTTAACAGGCAACTCTTGGGACAGGTTGGCGGGAACAGGATGTGTTTCTTGGGAAGTACATACAGCCCAGCTGGATGCAGCCAGCCTTATCTTGGCTTTAGTTTTTGTACAGAATGAATATATCTTGTGACCTTGTCACATTACTCAGGCAGGGGGAACTTAAAGTTTTTAAATTTCCATTATGTTTGTTGTTTGTAAAGTACATTATTTATCATGATTTCTCAGTTGACTTCTCAGTGCAGTGTACTTTATCAAAACCATAGTAAATATATTGATAGCTATAAAAACTATTTTCCTACTTTAAATTGTGTTAAATGTCTGTTATTTGGATAAGTTCATATTGCCTTTTTCCTTGAAAGACATTGGCTTACTAGATTTTCAGATTTTAAGTAATTCATTTTTATTTTTTGCTTTTTGATTATATTTTTATTTTAAGGAAATGATAAAGATATTCAAAGAAAAAAACTTGGACTTTAGAATGAGGCAGACTTGGGTTCAAATCTGTGTGTCACTTGCTTGTGTGTGACAATACTCAGGTCTCAATTGTTTTCATAATTCTGGTTATTTTGTTGTTGCTGCTGTTGTTTTGTTTTTGTTTTTGGAGACAGGGTCTCACTATGTAGGCCAGGATGAACCCAAACTCCCAGCAATCCCCCCATATCAGCCTCCTGAGTGCTGGGATTACAGTCATGTGCCACCATATCTAGCATTTTGTCATCTCTTAATCAAGGGTTTAACATAAGCTATACAAGTTTACATATATGTATATCCTTCAGGTGTTTATATGTATACCTAGTATTGCTCAAGAGACTCTCTATGATCACCCTGAGCCAACTATCAGGAACTGACTACCCAGTTGATCAGAAAGAACAGTGCTGTTCATAGCATCCTGCACTGAAATGCAGTCCCCAGGCTCTCTGCCCTGTGCTCCCTGGAGCCTGCTCAGCATGGTGACCAGAGTCGAGCTAGAGTCCACCACTGGGCCATGTTGTAGACCTCTGCCAACCACCAAGGACTTCTGTTTCCCTGATTCTGCTTTCACTTCTGGTTATTTCTGAGTAGAGGTTTCTCCACAGCTGGTTGAACTCTGCTGCTCAGGCAGATGCCTGAAGGCACACTCTGATCTAAGCCCCAGATCCTGTATTCCCAAGAAGTGAGTTTATATAATGAATCCCAGAGTACTTCATTCACAGTGTCCTGTGTAGCCCATCCCCAGGGCCATGGCTGGGATGCATTTAGCAACAGAGGCACTGATCTCTCTGCTGTGAGGAACCATGCCTTCGGACACTATTTTCTGCGGAGGAGTCAGGGCAAAGTATGCAGGGCTCTTCACCCTTGGAATGGTGCTTGTCTTCCCTACTGATAGCTCCCACTGACTGAAGCTCTATTATAGTACTGATCTCTGTGGAAAAGCTCTTTCTTTATGAAAACACATCCCACCACACGAAAAAGGTTTTCCTTTTTAGTTCATTCTCGCTACCATTCTGTTACCTCATGTTTCATCTGAACATTTTTTTAACTTTCCAGACACATTTTCTCTAGGCGTGAGCTGCGGCAGCCATTGAGCCAGAATCACGACATTGGCGGCTCCGGTTCCTGCCCAAGGTTCTCGCCACAACCTTCCCCAGGAATTTAGTTGTGTGCTAACAGATCAAGACGTTTCGCACCCTATATATTCTTGAGAACACATTTTATGACCCAGAATTTAATTTAGTAAATATGTGCAAGTAATTTGCTAATTGTTTTTGTAAAAGCCATCACACCTGGTAGCATCTTATACTTGTTAATTGCACACAGTGTACTACCCTGGAAAATGAAACAAAAGCATCTCAGGAGGAGTGACTAGTTTCTCCACATTGCTACTCCCCTCTGCACATGATTGTCACTGAAAACAATCTACACTAACTTTCCAGTTGCTTCACTCAGAATGTAGACTGGGGTAGATATTATGATAAAGAAACAACAGATTGTTTAATAAGACTTAATGAGTGATCCTTAGTGAGGCCTGGAAGACATACACAAACTATGTCAAGGACAAGGTAAGACAGAATATGTGAGTCTTCAGGATATACCCAAGATTCCAGGAAGAGTTGTAGTACAAATTATCATTGGAAATGGAAAGGGAATTAAGGAAAAATATGAAGGGCTTAATATTTGAGGAAAGAATTTTAGAATGAGTAGGTTTGGCGAGGTGAGTTACAATGAGCACATATGTATATGGGAATTAAATTCAATTGATAATGAATATTTGTGAATTATATTTATTTTCTTTGACCAAAAAGGATTCTGATCATGAAGGTGATTTATCCATTACTGAGAGTACTTGAAAATGTTTGGAGAAGGAAATGAAAAAATGAAAAAGAAGTGAAAGATAAAGTACAGGATGAATCTTTCTCTCAAATAAATATTAAACATTTTCAATTCTACAACAATAGGCAAATGTGTATCATACAAGTAATGGGAGAGAGACCAGGTGAAATAAGAGACTTGCGCACTCTTCTGTATTTGGGAATACTCTACCCACTGATTTGGAGATATCCATATTAAGCCAACTTTTGAACAGAAACAGAAATCAAAGAACATTGCTCAAATTGCTTGGCCCATTTCTTATATTAAGATAACCTTTTGCAGTTAATTATTTTTCTAAAGGCATTCTTGACATCCTTGTTCCTTAGGCTGTAAATGAGGGGGTTCAGCATGGGTATAATCATTGTATAGAACACAGAGGTCACTTTGTCAATGTCCATTGAATGGCCCACACTGGGGCGCAAGTAAATGAATATCAGAGTGCCATGATAAATAGTGACCACCATTAGGTGTGAAGCACAGGTGGAGAATCCTTTCCTTCTTCCTTCTGCTGAACCTGTTTTAAGGATGGCTGATAAAACACAGACATAAGAGAGGAGAACTGTTAGAAGACAAATAGCTTCTATCAAACTAGCAAACACCACCAGAATGATGTCATGCATGTACGTGTCAGTGCAGGACAGAGATAAGAGTGGAGAGGTATCACAAAAGAAATGGTTTATTTCCTTGGAACAGAAGTCTAGAAGGAAAGTGTTAGTGGTGTGAATGATCGAGCTTATGGTGCCTCCCAAAAATGCTCCAAGTGCAAGCTGGCAGCAAAGTCTTTTGGACATAATAACAGTATAAAGCAAAGGGTTGCAGATTGCTATATACCTGTCGTATGCCATGGCAGCCAGGAGGAAAGACTCTGTGTCAACCAAAGTGCAGAAAAAATAAAACTGTGCAGCACAGCCATTGTAAGAAATGGTCTTTTCATCAGAAATCAAGTTCACAAGCAATTTGGGGGCTATGACAGAAGAGTAACTTGTATCCACGAAGGAGAGCATGCAGAGCAAAAAGTACATTGGAGTGTGCAGGTGGGAGCTGAATGTGATTAACAAAATCATGCCAAGATTCCCCATCAGAGTGACAGAGTAAATGGAAAAGAATGCAGCGAAGAGCAGATGCCTAAGTTCTGGATGATCACTGAACCCCACGAGAAGGAAATCTGCAGTCACAGTGCCATTCTCCAAACTCATCATCCACGGTGCTTCCTTGTGTCTGGAGTGATGATAGTGTAAGTACAGAAGTGGGCACAATAAGTGGACTCTAACTACAGAAAAAAGAAAAAGGTTCAGTTCCAAGCCTAGAGAAGGGCTCTCTTGCTGAAATATACCCCTACTCCAACATTGTGTTTTTAAAAGTCATCCCTGTTCTTCCTCATTTGAATCTCTTATTGAACTCTGTCTGGTCTGCTATCTTATTTCCAAATAGATTGAGCAAGATGTTCATATGTCTTCCTAGAGGTAGAGTGTAAAACACATTTAATGTTGCCATTTAGGTTAAGCCTTGAAGTGATTGTTTGTGTCATACAAATTCATATTTAAATATTTTCATGATTAACATATATTAAATATGAAATCCTAATAGAACAATAAAAGAATATGACCACAGAAAACAAAATATTAAGGAAATTTAAAAAAATCAGCTGAGTAACTTGTTCTACCAAAAGAGAGAATACAAGCTTCTAAGTGAATTCCATATAATGACATAATATTGCCATAAGCTGTAAACATTGTATTCTATTACACTATTTTAAGTTATTCTCTTAGTGACAACGTCCAATGGCAAACAGTACTGTGGTTCGTGCATTGATGACTGTTGGTATCATTACCATAAGACAAAAATAAATTTATTTATAAATTAAGTCAGTCTTGATATTTAAAACTGTTCAAACTTTTTACAATTAATAACATGTAAGGAGAACTGTGCCTACACTTTGGTTTCTAATCAGGAGCTAATAGTGCTTAGCATCATTTTAAGAATGAAATAGGGAGATAGATCTTTCATAAATTGGAAGGAGACCAAAAGACAGAGGGAGAGAGGAGAAAGGGAGGGTATTAAAAGAGTTATGTTGAACTTTGTACATGTACTGACTTCCCACAAAGAATTTAGCCATTATGTGCTACATAGTAAAATAGTAAAAATAGAATAGCAGCACTGAAAACACTAGTTTGTTGTTGCTGTCATTTTTATTAGAAGCAGTAGGAGATTGTAAACCTGCAAGATTCTGGGCAGATTTACTCTCAAGACATCAGCAATCTATGTGTACTATAAGCAACTATAAAGAAGGAGACCACGTAGAACCCACCCAGCTCCCCATTCCAAGAGTGTAAGAGCACTTACCGGGTCACCAGCTTCCACTCCCCTTCTCACTGTACTGTTGCTACTCTAGTTCATTTTCTGCCCACAAAATAAATTTGATGTGTAAGGAGCACTTCAAAATAATCCATTTCAACATTTATCATGCAGCATGTGGGGCAGGGCTTCTGTATTCATAGAAAGAATTTTTGCCTCCTTTAGGAAAGCGCTGTTTTCTTTGGAGAAGAAAGATCTAGTATGATTTTATTTGAGGATTTTGAGTCAGCTTTTGTTTGATCTCACATCAGATCACAGGGACCCAGACTCTGATATTTAAATCTCCCAGTGGAAAAATATGTGAGCAATTAAACAATTCCACTAAGGGATTCATTAACCATAAAGTGAAATGATGTAACATGTTTGCCTATATCATGAGATTGTCTCAAAAACATATTTAGACTTCCCACATGGTAGATTATAGAAAAAACTTGGTTTTCATACTTGTGATTTTACTTGATTTAACCAAGTAAACTGATTTAATCAATTTATTAAACAACTATCAGAATACTCCATGCAAAGAGATGGAGGGTTAAACTTCAAACAGGCAAAAATGTATCTGCTAATCAAGTTACACTTGGAAGATCTCAGAATTCAACCTGTTGAAGAAAAACTAGTTATAAAGGAATTTAATAAAAATGATATGTACTCTGATATATTTTTCTATATTAAACTTAAATTCTGTTTACATAAGGTCATATTAAACAAGAAAGTCTTCAAATGTATTTATTCTGCAGATATTTTGTTCAAGGTACCGTTCTAGGAATAAAACAGAGAAGCATGTAGATTGAACTGGGCATTAATAATTGTGTTAAATGTATGTAGTTGGGAAACATAAGAAATTCCATGAAGGTGGGAATGTCCATGGCATGGTTGAATACTTGAGACTGAGCTTTAGAGAGATTGTGTTGCCTCATAAAGATAAGAAAAACACTCACATATGCATGGCTGGAAGTGTCTTAAATTCCAACTCAAGGAGCTTCAACAACTTGAAATAATGAATTTGAGTTTCTAAGTAGATGTTGCTGTTTGTGGCAGAATTCACTCTTTTCAAGAGCCTTAAGCATAGCTGGAATTTACTGTTAAAGTTTTAAATTTTTTATTAGTATGTATTCACAAGGCAATGAATACACTCACCCATCCTGGTGAGCTGACACGTACACATATCACATCTAAATTGTTTTTACTTTCCCTTCCCTGATTTTCCCTCTCTCCTGACTTCAAGCCTAGATTGCCCTCTCCATTTGCATAAAGTCCATTAATCATTTAATTTGAAAATCTGGAATAGATCAGTCAAGAGTGGAACCAGGAGTTTGAAAGTGTGTGCTAAGTTATATCTTTCTCTAACTCTCTGCTCTGCTTTCTTCTTTATTGACACCTCTCAGAAAAGCTCTCCCTTCTTGGAAGAGAAAGCTGTAAATCATTTAGAGCTCCTGTCAGTGCCCAGTCAATCTTAGCAAAAAGAAACTCCTCCTTTCCCATGAATTCCAGAAAAATTGAAATGAAACATTAGGGACAGGACTCATCTGATGTAAAGAATATCTGTTCTCAGACTCTCTGTTCCCCATGAGGCTGCCCCCTCAGTTTATCCAGAGCTCCTCAGGACCAAGGATTTCACAGTCTTGCTTCAACTTGAGGTCAGGGCTCAGTCTCTGCACTTCCCTTGCTGCCCCACTCTGGAGCACAGGGAGGGGCTCTGGGTCACTGTACAGCAAGCACTCATGGGGGCTGGCGATGCTGGCAGAACCTCCTCCACCGACCCTTGGGAAAGGGCCTCCCTCTGGAGTTCATAGCATTATACTCTATTGTTATTAAATGATCTTAAAGTAACATCAACCAAATTCCTAATCTAGGCAGTTTAAATTGTAAAGGAAGAAGTATTACCATAAATATATATTCAAAGAAAAGAAGAATAATATTTACATTAGTATTCATTTGTAATGGTTTATATTGTTTTTCTCTACATCTGGTAAATAAACTGAAACTTTGTTTTTGCTTTTTTTAATGTTAAAGAGAAAAAAACAGCAAAGAAAACAAAAAGCAAAAAGGACAGTCACCACCAACAAAAAACCAAAAGCAATAACAATATAGGCTTTCAATATAGGAATTTAACAATGGTTGTAATATTGTATATTGCTATTTTAAAGAATTTCTAAGATTACCAGATATAGACATGTAAAATTGATCTAATCATATGAATAATAACTATTCTTTTCTAAGAACTAAAAGAATTAGTAGTATAATCATCTTAGCTATCTTACTTGTATATATGTATATATATACAAATCTATATATTTTTTCTTTTCCCTTCCTTCTTTTCTCCTTTTCCTTTTCCCAGTTATTTTTCTCCTTTGAGCAGTTTCTTGCACTTTTATATCACTTATTGTGGATTTTGGATCTTATTTAGTCTTTCGGTTTCTTACACTAGGGAGACAATGCAGTATTTACACGTGTGAGTTTGATTTATTTCGCTTCTGAGTATAGTCTCAAGTCGCATCCATTTACCTATAAAAGGCTTGAGTTGATCCTTCTTTACAGCTGAGGAGTACTCAATTATATAAAAATGTCTCATCTTTTTTTTATCCAGTCTTCAGTTGATGGGCATTTAGGTTGCTTCCAAGATCTGGCTATTACAAATTGTGCTGCTATAAAAATGGGTTCACATATATCACTGCAGTATGATATTAATTCTTCTGGGAAAATGCCAGAAGTGGGATAGCTTGGTCAAATGGTACCTCTAAACCTAGTTTTTGAGGAAAGTCCACACTGATTTTCACAATGGTTGCACCAGTCTACACTCCCACCAATAGAGAAGAGTTCCACAATCAACAACTGGGATCTCTCCTTATTAAAAAGTTTTTGCATATCAAAAGAAATCTCCAATAGAGTGAAAAGAAAACCTGCAAATTGGGAAAAATTTTTAGCCAATTGTCCCTCAGACAAAGGACTTCTATCTAGAACATACAAAGAATTTTTAAAAATCAGGCCTGCAAAATTCAAAGACCCAATTCAAAAATGGGCATCTGAGATGAATACACACTTCTCAGATGAAGAAATACAAATGACAAATAACTATATGAAAAAATATTCAGCACCATTGATCATTAGAGAAATACAAATTAAAACAATGCTGAGATTCCCTCTCACTACAGAAAGAATGGCTATTATCAAGAAATCGACCAATAACAAACACTGGAGGGGCTGTGAGGAAAAATAAAGCATTATTTTAAAAGTAAATTGTTCATACTAGTCATCCATGAATGATTGGAAATTGGTCAGTAATATATTTCAATCAATGAGTGAGTTGTATATAAATAAAATCACTTATTAACTACTACAATTATGAAAGATATCCCACAGCTTTAGGTTCCCAAGTGTACTCCTCTTATTTTAGGTTGTTTTCATGAAAAGAACATGAACAGCTTTCAGATCAATGAATGTATAAGAACCAATTAGGCAAACAATTCAGTCTAAAACCAATCTTCTGTTTTTACCCATGAGGTTCATTTTTATCCAGTATGTGACGAGATAATTGACTGAATATTGGTATACTTTTCTTTCAACTCTCTTCCTGATAGTATTCTGATGAGGATGATCAATAAAATGAAAATATCAGTCACCACCCAAATATTCTTCATGCCACTTTTTTATTTTCCCTTTAGATATAACCTAAAGTAACAATTGTGTGCGTTTTGTCATAGTGGAAAAGGTGGCATGTTATAGAACTTAGCACACATGTGATTATACATATGTATTCTCTCATATCATATATGAGTCCTTCTACTCACCACAACTTTTTTGAGATTTATACATGCTATCATGTGTTTCTGAGATTTATTTCTTTTCATTATAATTCTGATGGATGAATAACAATTATTTGAACTTGTTTTGAGTTTGCATTCTATTCACATCAATAAATTCATAGTTATGCATTTTTTATTCAAGCTTGAGATACCAGAAAAGGTCACAGGTATGAACTTTGTCCTCCAACAAAAATGTAAATTCTTTTCCAGCCTCTTCTCCTCTTTTCTTTGTCTCAAGAATTTTCACAACTTTCCTACTAAGATTCTTTGTTTTTCAACTATTGCTTGTCATTTAAGCATTTATGGGGCAATTGTTTTAAGGGTTTTTTTGAGGAGTTATTTTACTTTAATTTCCATTTGAATTTCAATCTCTCACTATATAATATTCAAGTAGGACATAGTTTCTCTGTCCATTTGTCATTGGTGAAGAAAGGTTCTGCATCCGTCTCCCATGTTATGGGATCATCTTGTGTCTTCCACTGCATGTGTAAATCACTGGAACCTGGCATTCTTTTGCAGGAATTTTCCTACATGGTCATAAAAATGTCTGATTGTTATCAATCTACACGTTTAAGACAAACATTGGCTTCAGAGCTGCTGTGAAAGTATTCACCATTTTTCTGCCTAAATTTTCCTACAGTTTCTCCATGGAATATCATGTCATGCACTATTTTTTTTTTTCAAATACGGTCAGGAATATACTTGAAAGAGACACATTCTCAACTGTCTCTTACATGAAGAAAAATATTAACATTCTTCAATGTTTTGATTTTGTAAACTGTCTTATTTTCTCTGATTCTCACAAATACAGTTTTTCAGCAAATTTACTTTCTAGGAGAGAAAATGTGCCTCCTGAGAACCCACCACGTTAGGTCAGGGAGGTTTGAACCAGAAGACAACTAGCCTGCTTTCCTGGTGAGTGGCACGTGACCAGCGTGGACTCCAGGAAGCGAAAGATGTGCCTCCTGAGAACCTACCATGTTGGGAAGGGAGGCTCCAACCAGAAGACAACTAGCCTGCCTTCCTGGTGAGTGGTGCATGGCTGGCATGGACTCCAGAAAGAGAAAGATGTGCCTCCCAAGAACCCGCCACATTGGGTCAGGGAAGTTTGAACCAGAAGACAACTAGCCTACCTTCCTGGTGAATGGTGTGTGACCGGCGTGGACTCCAGGAAGAGAAAGATGTGTGCCTCCTGTAAGCCTACCGGTGCACAGGCTAAGAATCAAGGACAGCTCCCCACACCTCCCCGCCCTGTAAGCAACCTGCTGGTTCAGAGGACTGGCTAAGTTGATAGCAACTAAGGTACATGAAGCTACTAAATGCTTGCATTATTTGGTTGATTTTGCAGGCCTGGGGCCAGCAGTCTGAGCATCTCTTGGGAAGATGATAGTATACAATGTGGCAAATATGGGGTATTCCCTTCTGTCTTGTCTTTGAGGCCCAATATTGTTCTCTCTGTTTTGCTTTATTCTGATTAATTGGGTTCTTTTTGCTTTATTTCATATTCTGTTTTTATTGGTTTTATTATGTTTTGTTTTTGGTTTGATTTTACTATACCTGATGGAATGGTCAACTATTGTGAAGATAACAAGATACACTATAGTAGCTATTGTTTTCCTAGTATCTTGCTTTGAAATTCTGTACCAGTTCTACTGTTTTGTTTTGGTTGACTTTGTTCTGTTATGTTTTGTTGGATTTTACTATCTTCAAAATAAAATAAAATAAAAACATTTAGTTTCTAGGTAACATCATCAGCACATTCTCAGCTCACCTTTCTGCATTTGATGAGCTTTTGACTGCTCAGTAGCAGTAGATGCTATTGTTCCTGGGGTAAGTGTGCTGAAGAAAAGATGATTCTATCTTATGGAAATTAGGACTACTTTATTGAAATTGTATATTGGCTCAGATAGCACAGGAACCCCTAAAGAGAAAAACTTAGGTCTTTAACGAAACTTAGAAAAATAATTAAAAACAAATGTTATCTAGGTTTTTAATGGCTCTTCTCTTTGCAATATTTCTATTTTCAACCTTTCAAAGCATGAACCTGTAATTTCTAGCTTCTGTTGATTGCTTTATTTGCCACGAAGGTATTTTTCTGTGTCATCATCTGACTTTTGTTTGCTTGGTATTGGTTTTGTTGTCCCCATGCCCATGTCCTTCTCGTCTTTGCAACACCAGGACAATTATTTTCCCAAGCACTTTGCCTCAGCCATGAGGTGATGTTTCCCATCCATTCAATCAGGAGATCATAGGTACTTCTAAGGATTTTTGTTCTACTAGTTGGGACAAAGCACCCTCTACTTCCACTGCCAGGAGCAAGGGTGGGGTAACATATTAATTGACAAAGTGGTGACTGTGTTTTCTGCTTCTGTGTGTCCTTATCTTCCTCCTTGGGTCATGAAAAATACTTAATAGATAGCAGGTGCCACTGGGATATTTATAACTGGATTTTGACCAGTATGAGTGAAAAATTCATATTCTTTGTAGAAAAATGATTTGAATATACACCTTCATAATAAAATGACATCTAGGTTCACAACTTGCATATCATGAGAATTTGAATGCCATAAATAAGCTTTGATTTGAGAGATCTCCTGGCAGAAAAGGGAAGATGTACCATATTTTTTTGCACATACATAGTGACGTTTCATAAGTTAGAGAGTTCCTAGAAAGTTACCCTGCTAAAGGTGGAAGATATTATTATTATAACCAACTGATTATGTTTATAAATGAAATGGGGAAAGCAAGATATAATATAGATAGTACATGGTACTGCCCAAGATATTTTTCTATTTGAATAGCACTTGTCTACTGATCCTTGCTTTCAGTGATTTCCTTTGACAATTGACTGTACTTCTCATTTAATTTTGTTTGATGTCTGGTTCATATTTAATATATCATGAATAGACCACAAAAGAATCAAAAGCAACTTATGGAGAGTGGGACAAATAGGAAATCAAATTTTACAAATTCATGAGTTTTGTGTCATAAGAAAACGCAATTCAGAAGGAATTTTTTCAATGCCA
This sequence comes from Dasyprocta punctata, assembly GCA_004363535.1. NCBI lineage: Eukaryota > Metazoa > Chordata > Mammalia > Rodentia > Dasyproctidae > Dasyprocta > Dasyprocta punctata. The sequence continues at coordinate 30,476 of RJWM01016487.1, forward strand.
CCATGACATCTTTGTTTCTCCTTCCTGATCAATATCATCTCTAATGCTTGTTATTTGTATTTCTTTCTCTGTGAACATTCTCAGTTACAATTTGTTTATGTGTCTGTCGTTTTCACTTTTGTTTTTACATTTTCCTGGTGAACTGCATCTCACATAATCCAAGAGCAAGTGGTCAGTCAGTAAGAATCCACTTCACTGAACAATGTAGGCCAGCCCAGGTCTTGGTAACCTAGGCCACTTATGTTCTTGGGAAGATCCTTAGATGCAGACTGGAAAAAATAAACAAGACAGAAATATTACATTGCCTCCATTGTAGAAATATATTGATTTTTACTCATACAAATGTATATTGTAAAAAATGAGTCATAGTAAACCATATGTTCACTGAATAAATACATTTCTAATAGTAGGTCCTAAACTCTATAATAACCTCCACTAAACTTAGTGACTCAGTTTTTATTATGAATTTTAGGCCTTACAGGTATCATTAGGAAAGTTTAGGGTTGGTTTGTAGTAGTAATTAGACAATAGCAAAAAAATATGTGGGAGAGAATCTGACCATATAATATCACACCTGATACCAGCCAATATATAAAATTTTCCTTTTTGTACCTGTGTTTCAATTATGTATGAGTATCTGTGTATGGATAATGTATCAATATAGCATTTATACAGTACACTATATATGCAATACATGCTCATGTTCTAAATACTTGCTTCCAAACAGCCATCAGATACCATAGTGCTTAAAGCACTGTAGACTGAGCCTAATACAGCTGCTGTAGAAATTTGCTTGTCTTCAAAAATGTTTTCTATCTCTTCCACTGTACTGGAATCTAGCTATCACTTTTTTGTTTTTAAAATTTCCATTCCACCTGTTACTTTTCACAGATTACCATAGTCTCCAAATTCCCTTCTCAGGTGTTTTGTGCTCTTGCACCCACTTCCTAGACTCCAACTGGATTTCTATCATTGTACTCCCTAGGAAGAAAGATAAAAGGGGAAACACAGACACACACACACACACACACATGCACACACACATATACGTGCGTGTGTGCGTGTATTCAGATAGTTTAGCTACTTATACAGCTGTTTTCTCTTAGTTCACTGAGAAGAAAGGTTTGTGCTAAAATTGTCTGGATATTGTTTCATGACTATATCTTATACTCTAAGTAACTTCTATGAAAATAACAATGCAAAATATATTAATTATTTTTGCTCTACTATTAGCCTGATTTGAAACTCTGCTTTATTTCTATTTTTCTTCTTCTTCTCTTTAAAATAAAAAAAAGATATTTTTGTCATCCCTATTTTCGCATCTCTTTCTTTTCTATTCTTTTTTCTTTTTTCTTTTTACTTTTCCATTTATATTTTGGTAATTATTTCACACTTTGTATCTTCTCAAAGTTTTTGAAATTGTACATCATCTTCACATTTTCTGTCCTTAAGTCACCCTTTTGCAAACCCATCTGGAACAAAAATATAATTGAATTTCAATGATCAATTTGATGGAATATATAAGACAGTAAATCAATATCTATATTCATAGTTGTCTATATAACTTGCAATGTGCTAAGTATAAGGATAATAAAAATAAGCCATATGAACCTAATTTCAGTCTTCACAGACCTTATGTACTAGCAGTAAAATTAAATACTCTTCAGGTCTTATTTTAGATATGCAAAGTCTACACAGAGAAATACATGGTATGAGATGCTGTATAATGAAGTGATGCATAAACTGAGACCTTGTCAGATTTTAGGACAAGACAGGATCATTCCGTTATTTTCTCTTTTAAGAAACAAGACTAGAATATTCACCAAGAGGGGAAAAAGATATATTGCCATCCAGTTTTCTATTCCTACAAAAAGTCAGATGCCATCACAGGTGAACAGTGTATAAATATTTCTCAATGAGCAATGGCAGAAATATAGGTCCTACACTGATCTCAGTTTTGCTAGATTCAAGTACTCAAGGTCAAAGAATGATGACACTGCCTCACTTCCAAATGGAAGTAACAAATATTAGGGGTGATACATCCTTATTAATTATTAATTATTTTCTCTTGCATCAAGTAAATGGCATCTTTTATTCATTTTTTAAAATTTTTTCTTCTGTGAATGGGACTATCATAGCCATGGAAGAGAACAGACTTGTCTCTGACTAGTTGAAATATTTTCCTTTTGAGATCAACATTTTTAGTGTTCATTATGTGCTAAGCATCATGTTATTGACTCTCCTTTTGTCACCATGCATTCTGCAGGAAGTAGGCACTTTTCTGCAGAGATTAGAGGAACTGGGAGATTATGTGTCTCCTCCAATGTGAAGAAACTACTTGAGAATTGGCTGAATTCAAATTCAGCAGTGTAATACTGGAATAAATGTTTTTATAAAAAATCTTGGTAAGACTCTACAGAAAATTCAGTAGAAAATATCATTTGGGATTTAATATTTTCAATAATATCAATAAAACTTCAGTAACAAACTGTTCACAAAGGGAAAATAACCCCGTTTGTTAAAGATTGCAATTACTATTATAAAAATCAGAGACTAGCTCATCTGTAGGTTTAGTCTATGGAGCTAGGGTTCACAAAATTCACCTCATTATTGAATGTGATTATAAGAAATTATTCTTTCAAGCCGCTTCATCCATAAAATTAAAAAATACACTTCAGTAAAGTAAGCAGGTATGATAAACACTTCTTACCTTTTATGTATCATAAAGAAACTGCCATATGTTTCCTCCTATTAAAAGATAAGATCTTGTGTAAATTTTTAAATTATTGAAGCAGTAAATCCAGGTATTGTTCTTTGTTTTTAAAACACTTTCTTTTCTTTTTATTCAACTACTGTGCATTTTAGGACAAGACCCTTATGCATTGTGGGACCATCTCCTCTTCAGAGACATGTTGAACTTTTAAAAACAATCTGTTTATCAGTTGGTAACTTAGAAAGCAATCAAGGGTTCCAGTGATTGTATCAGTGTCTCAATGTCATTTCTGTCCCTGTGGACTGGGTCTGAGGGCTCCAGCCTCCTGGTCACTCCTCTCTGCTCTTCCCCATCCTCTGGTCTTTGGAGAACAGCTCAGTTCCCTGATTGGGAGTGGCTGTCTCAGGCAATCGCACGCTGAAGTTGGTCTCTGTCCATGGATGGAATCTGAAGCTATTCGATTTGACATAATTAAGCGATATTTAAAAATATTGATTTATTTTTGGCAAATAAAAATCTTGTATATTTTGTGTACAAAATGATATTTTGAAATATGTACACATTGTGAAATGTCTAGATTCAGCTAAACAACATGTTCATTACCTCACATACTTATCTCTTGTTCTCTCTCTTTCCCTCTCTCTCTTTTTTTTTTTTGAGGTAATCCAAGAGAATGTGAGTCCTCCACACTGAGTTACCCCCTTGGCACCTTGGCACCTTTACGTTTGGTTTGGAGTTGGGTTCTTACAAATTTTCATAGGCTGAGTTCAAACTTGCTATCATTTTACCTTGGTTTCCCAAGTTACTGGGATTACATGTGAACCTATCATTTTTTATGCTAAGAACAATTAAACTGCATTCTCTCTGCAAGTCTCAAGAACCCAATACCTATTGTTAACTCTGTCATACAATAGAGCTCTTGAATTTATTCCTCTAGCCAAAATTCTGTATCCCTTTTCAGACACCTCTGAACTCCTGCCTCTTTCAGGCCCTGGTCACCATCATTGTAAAGCATCTTTCCTCAGCCTCAAAGAGCACAACTCAGAATTGATAAATTCCTATGCAATCTAGGTTGTTCATGTGTTAATACTCTCTGTTCATTTACAGCTACATACATAAAAAGACAAACTTAAAAAGAACATATGAAACAGTGTCCCTTTATCACGAGTGAGGGTGGGAAATGACATCATGGTACACTTAAAAATCACAAAAGTGAGAATGTATAGTGAATTTTTGTTGTTGCGATGATGAGTATTTGAAAAAGTTATGGGAAATGCTTTTGATTTTCTTCTCTTCCTTTCTCATTCAATATACATACAACTCTCTGAGGCATTATGCTGTATAGCTCAGAAAGTGTAGAAATGCTTGTACCTGTGGGCTGGTCACAGCTTCTGACTGCACTGTCCATTCCAATCCTGACGCTGGGCTGGGGCACTGTCCTATGAATGTGACCCATTAGTATTCCTGTAGCCCAAACCAAGCATTTCACATGCAAGATCCCATTTCTCTCCAGTATGTTCTCCACTTGACCCTTAACAGCCTCTTTTAACATTTATGCTTAACATTTATGATTAACTATTTTCTACTTGTCAAGGACTTCTTGAGTACTGGTGCTTTGTCTTAGAAATGACCACACATCGTTTTCCAGGTACCAGGTCATGCACGTAGAACGCTCTGGGTCTCGTCAGTAAGTTACTCATACAATATACATATCATGCAATTTCCCAGGTCTTGTATCACTTATATTGTGTTTTCTTGATTTTCATGGTAAAATGTCAGTGAAAGGCCGTGGAACTAAGAACATAATACACCTTACTTGGAACAAGCGTAAAAGCAGAAAGACCACTCAAGGGGCAATTAAAGTCAACTATGGAGGAGGACCCAGGGGATAAATTCAGAGTTCAGCAGAGGATACGTTGTGAAAGTTGTCACACATTTACACAGTTTTGTGCATCAACATTTCTTCTGTTTGACTGTCATTTTTCCACACATAAACTCAGTCACTTAGAGGTTTATTTATAATTTTATCTCACTGACCAACCTAGTTGGTCAGCAAATCATGCAGCATGTTTTCTAAATATTAATTCTATTAATTTTTTTGTGGAAGTTTGCTGATTAACCTCTTTGTAATATTTCTTTTAAAACTGAAATTCTTTTTAAGAATCATTCACCATTTTCATTACTATCTCATGTTCCTCCTGCATCAGTTTTCCATTCCTTGGTCAGAATACCCAACAGCCACCAAGTAAAGGAGGACAGGTTTATTTAGCTCAGGGTTTAAAGCATTTAGTCCATGGTTGCCTGGTTCCATGGCAGAAACTCCATGGTGGAAAGGCATGGTGAAACACAAGTGTTAGTTCACGGCAGGTGGGCAGAGTGCAGTAGAGAAAAGTGCAAGAGACTGGATACAACACCCATGACCTACCCCAGTTCCATCCATAAGTGTTGCTGATTCCCTCAGCAAACTTCAATCCAGTCAAGTTGATACATTTAATCTTACATGCCACATCTGATTTATGGTCACAGGGACAAAAACCTAACAAAGGATTAAAAACAATGTGACAATTGCTAAAAATGACAGATATGATAAAGAAAAATATTCATTTATAAAGCTACTCAAACCATTAGTATTATGAAATATAAATTTATTGAAGGAAGTTACTAACTTTGCATCTTTAATAGGACTAATTTCCTTTTTTCTTTTCTCTTCTTTTCTTTTCTTTCTTTTCTTTTCTTTTCTTTTCTTTTCTTTTTGGTATTTGGTATCAAACTCAGAAACTCATACTTGCCAGGCTGGTGCTTAGATCACTGAGCTATATCCCTGGCCCCTGGACTAATTTCCTTTAGAAAACCAAAGACAATGGATGAATCAAAATACCAAATCGAGTATATCATACTTCTCATGATTTTTAATAAAATGAAGTAATAAACAATTGAAAAACTACTTTATAGAATGTTAACTTTGCTATTGTGTTTTTCAGGTACATTTATGGCACTTTATTTCATTTATTTCAATGTGATCCCATCACTGAGCACTTTTTTCCCCCAAAATTCCTTTTTAAGAAAAAATCTCAGAAGTCTCTGTGCACTATCTGTTCTTGTCTTTTTTAATGATTTGCACACTTCACATCCAAATAAAAACATACTTTAAATTTTGTTCAATCAGGATCACCCACCACCACTAAAGAATGATCCCCTCACAATACAGTTCCCTGTCATTCCATAAACCACACACACCAGTTTTATTTCCAAATCCATTTATTTTCAAGGAGAAAAAGAAAACAAAATAAAAAAACTAAAATTAAATTTCAAAACACACTAATCAGGGGGCAACATACATTGTGCATTGTCATCCCCAAATCATTCACCCTGAGCACAAGACATCTGCATTCAATTGTTGGATGAATACTGGCACAAATCTTTCTCTTCAGTGAACTCAGAGAAATCAGTAGTTTATCTTAACTATTTTTATATACATATACATATATGTATACATGTTGTTTCTTTCAGCTTGTCACACTAATGAGACAATGTGATGTTTACACATTTGTGTCTGATTTATGTCACTAATGAGTACAGTCTCAAGTTGTATCCATTTACCTATAAAAGTTTCCAGTTTATCCTTCTTTATGCCTGAGTAGTACTCCATTGTATGAAAATACCACATCTTTTTTATCCATTCCTCAGTTGATTGGTATTTAGGTTGTTTCCAAGATCTGACTATTACAAACTGTGCTGCTATAAGCATGAGTGCACATATATCACTATGGTATGATGTCTTTAATTCTTTTGGGAAGATACCCAGCAGGCAAATAACTGAGTTGAATGGGACTTCTAGTCCTAGTTTTTTGTGGAATCTCCACACTGATTTCCACAGATGCACTAGTGTGCACTCCCACCAACAGTGGAGAAGGGTTCCTTTTCCCCCATAGCCCCTCCAGCATTTGTTATTACTTGATTTCCTGATAACAGCCGTTCTTTCTGGAGTGAGGTGGAATCTCAGTGTTGTTTTAATTTGCATCTCTCAAATGAGCAGTGGTGTTGAATGTTTTTCACACATTTATTTGCTGTTTGTATTTCTTCATCTGAGAAGTGTGCATTCATCTCAGATGCCCATTTTTGTATTGAGTCTTTAAAATGGGAAGATCAGATTTTTTTTTTTTAGTTCTTTATGTATTCTCAATACTAATCCTTTGTCTGAGGGAGAGCTGGCAAACATTCTTTCCCCCATTGTGAGTTGTCTCTTCACTCTGTTGGTGGTTTCTCTTGCTGTGCAAAGCTCTTCAATAGGGTGAGATCCCAGATGTTGATTCTTTGTGATAGTTCCTGTGCAACTGGGGTTTTGTTCAAAAAGTCTTCGCCCACAATGATGTCTTCAAGAGTTTTACCTACTATATCTACCAGCAGATTTGATGTTTCTCTTTTAATGTTAACATCTTTGATCCATTCTGATTTTAGCTTGGTACATGGTGAAAGATATGGGTCCAGTTTTAATCTTCAGCATGTGTACAGTCAGTTTTTCCAGCACCATCTATTAAACATGCTATCTTTCTTCTGGTGAATATGTTTGGCACCTTTGTCAAAAGTAAGGTGGCTTATTGTGTCTGGAGTTGTTTCTGCATTTTCTAATCTGTTCCACTGATCTTCAGGTCTGTAATTTTGCAAGTATCATACACTGTTTTTATCACAGTAGCTTTATCATGTAATTTCAAGTCAGGGATTGTGATGCCTCCCATCTTGTCTTGGTTGCCCAGGATTGCTGTTGCTATTCTAGTTTTCTTTTGGCTCCAGATGAATTTTAGGATTGTTTTCTCTAATTCTGTGAGATAATCTCTTGGAATTTTGATTGGGATTGCATTGAATCAGTTTTGGAACTATGGCCATTTTCACTATATTGGTTCTTTCTACCCAAGAGCACAGTATATCTCTCCATTTTCTAATATCTTCTTCAATCTCCCTTTTCAGAGTACTGTAGTTTTCAATGTAAAAGTCTTTTACTTTCTTTATTAGATTGATTGATAGGTAATTCATTTTTTGTACACAAATGTAAAAGATATTGTTTCTCTAATTTCTCTCTCAATGAGTTTATTATTGATGTACAAGAAGTTTATTGATTTCTGAGTGTTTACTTTGTAACCAGCTACCTTACTGAATTTGCCTATGAAAACTAGTAGTCTTTTGGTGGAGTTTTTGGAGTCTTCTAAGTAGAGTATCATGTCATCTGCAAATAATGATAGCTCAACTTCTTCCTTTCCTATCTTTATTCTTTCTATTTCTTTCTCCTGTCTAATTGACCCATTTAAATTTTTCAGGACTAAGTTGAAAAAAGTGTGGAGACAGTGGGCATCCTTGTCTTCTCTCTGGTTTTAGAGAGAATGCTTTCCATTTTTGTCCATTTAGTATGATGTTGGCTGTTGGTTTGTCATAGATGGCTTCTATTGGATTGAGATTAAAGACCACCTGCCCCAATTTCCTGTAGGGTTTTTATCATGAATCAGTACTGGACTTTGTCAAAATATTTTTCTATATCTATTGAGATGATCATATGATTTTTGTTCTTGGCTCTGGTAACATGGTTTATTACATTTATGAATTACATATGTTGAACAACCCCTGCATCCCTGAGATGAATCCCACTTGATCATGGTGTACGATCTTCTTGAAGATTTGCTGCAGTCTTTTTGCAAGTATCTTATTGAGGATTTTTCCATCAATGTTCATTAGGGAATTTGGTCTGTATTCTCTTCTTACTTGGGTCTTTCTCTGGTTTTGATCAGGGTAATGCTCGATTCCAGGAATGAATTTGGAAGTATTGCTTCCCTTTCAATATCATTAAAGAGTTTGAGAAGCAGTGGTGTTAGGTCTTCTCTAAGTTTCTTGTAGAATTCAGCAGTAAATTCATCAGGACCTAAATTTTTCTTTGTTGGTATGTTCTCAATTACATCTTCAATTTCATTTATTGGTATTGGGTTATTTAGGACTTTTATGTCTTCTTGATTCAGTTTTGGTAATTCATATATATCTAAGAATCTGTCTATTTCTTCTGTATTTTTCATCTTATAAGAATACAAGTTTTCAAAAAAAAGGATACAAGTTTTCAAAGTAGGTATAGATGATTTTCTGGATTTCTGAAGTGTCTGTTGTGATTTCACCCTTTTTCATTCCTAATTGCATGGATTTGAGTCTTTCCTTTTCTGTTTTTTTCTTTTTTTTTTTTTTGGCAAGATTGTCTAAGAGTTTGTCAACTGTGTTTAATCTTTCAAAGAACCAACTCTTCAATTCATTGATTCTTTCAATTGCTTTTTTAGTCTCTAGTGTGTTATTTTCTGCTCTGATCTTTATAATTTCCTCCATTATACAAACTTTTGGCTTAGCCTGCTCTTCTTTTCCTAGAAGTTTGAGGTTCAACTTTAAGTTGTTTATATGCACATGCTCTGATTTCCTGATATGGGTATTTAATGCTATAGATTTTCCTCTTAAGACTTATTTCATTGTATATTTTCATTATCATTAAACTGTAAAAACTGTCTAATTTGTTCTTTAATTTCACCTGTGACCCACTGATCATTCAGTAGGATGCTATTTTATTTCTATGTGTTTGCAAAGTTCTTGTGTTTTCCTATGGTATGGATTTCCACTTTCATTGCACTGGGTTCTGACAGTATGCATGAGATGATTTCAATTCCTTTGCATTTACTTAAGTATGTTCTATGAGTCAGTATATATGTTCTATTTTGGAGACTATACCGTGTACACCTGAGAAGAATTTATATTCCGATGTTGTGGGGTGGAACACTATAGACATCTACTAAGTCCATTTGTTCAAAGGTTTGATTTAGTTCTTATATTTCATTACTGATTTTTTTCTCTAGCTGATATGTCTTTCTGTGAAAGTGGGGTATTGAGGATTCCAAATACAATTGTAATAGAGCTTATTTGATTTTTCATATGCATTAGTAATTGTTTTATATAGTTGGGTGCATTGGCATTTGGTGCATATATATTTATGGTTGTTATCCTCTTGGATTATTTCTTTTATTGGAATGTAATGACCTTCTTTCTCTGTCCTAACCAGTCTTAGCTTGAAATTCGCTTTGCAAATAGAATATCCACCCCTGTTTTTTCTGTGTTCTTGTCACATGGAGTATTGTTTTCCAACCCTTGAGTTTCTATCTATCAATTTCTTTTTAAATTAAATGTGTTTCTTGTATGCAGCATATTGTTGGATCTTACTTCTTGATCCATTCTTACAGTCTGGGTCTTTTGACTGGTGAATTATGACCATTAACATAACATTGGTTATAACTGAAATGTACTGACTTATCCTTGTTATTTTATTTTCTGTTGTCGGCGCTCCTGTTTTTTTTTTCCCCCTCTTCCTCGAATTGTTTGCCTTCCCTGGTGGATTCCTTCTGTTGTGGTTAATGGAGCTGTAGTCCTTAGTATCTCTTCAGGACATTTTGGAGTGTTGGTTTGGCGCTCATACATTTCCTCAGATGTTCTTTGCCATGGAAGTATCTTAATTCTCCATCAATTTTGAAAGATAGTTTTGCAGGGTGCATCAATCTGGGTTGAAAGTTGTTTTCCTTTATTACTTTGAGTACTTCACTCTAAGGTTTCCTTGGTTTGAGAGTGTGCAGAACATTCAACTGTAATTCTGATGGGCTTTCCTTTATAGGTGATTTGTTTCCTTTCTCTAACCAATTTTAGGATTCTACTCTTGTGTTGAATTTCTGGAATCTTCAGTATGATATGTCTGGCTGTAGGTTTTTTTTAATCATTGCTAATTGGAGTTCTATATGCCTCATTTATCTGCATATCAAGTTGTTTTTCTCTACGAGGAAAGTTTTCTGTCATGATGTCTATCAACATTTTTTACTGTCATTTGTGGTATCTTCTGCTTGTTCATTGATTGCAATTAATCTTAAATTATTCTTTTTTGTCTCATCTAGCCACAGATGGATTGATTTTTCATGATCTCTTGCTATTTTTGAGAACTCTTCCTTTTCCCTGTCAGTAACTACAAGTCTGTCTTCAATATCTGAGATTCTATCCTCACATTGGCTTGATCTGCTTCAAATACATTCAATAGTTTTTTTTTTTTTCTTATCCTGGATATCTGTTTGAATCTGCTTTATGAATTCTATGTTTCCTATTCTGATCTTCCATAAGTTTCTTAAGTTCATCTATTTTTTGTCTGTGCCTGCTCTTAAATCACTAAGCATGGTGTGCATTTTGGTAATTTCTGTAGTTATCTGAAAGATTATTTCTGACTTCAATCTTTCCGGAGATTCATTCAATTGTTTTGTTGTTTCCACTTCAGAGAGACCTGGTGAAGAGCTTTAGGATTCTCCCACCTCATTGCCCCCTGGATTTGCCTTCAGTCAACTGGATGTTTGGGATTCCATTTTGCTTAAGTGCCTTCTCATTTTCTTTTATCTCTTTTTTTTAGTGTAATTCCGGGGGTGATGCTTGTAAGCTGCCTATGGTGGCTTGCTTTTTTGGTAGTATTTAGGACACTTAGGTGATTATTACTTCTCTGTGGTACGTTCCAGGTGTAGCTGGTTTTTGGGTTTTGCATCTGTTAGAAGATCTTACCTCTTCAGTTTGTTGGAGATGACAAGTTGTTGCTTTTTTGGCCTTGTCCATGACTCTTTGGCACTGTACCACCATATTTTCTGCGACCCTTAGTTAATCTCAGTCATGGAATACCAGGACTAAAAGTTGTTTAGAACAGTTATGTCAATTTTGACTATAATAGTTCCAATAGCATTAAATATAGCCTAGAAAACAAAAAACTGAGCTAACCCTTAATTTGCAATGTTTAACTATATGAACTAGATTTGTGATTATATAACAAGATGTAAAACAGGCCAGATAATCATATGCAATATATAAGTCCATAAGGTGTCCATTTTGCCCTCAAGTGTTCAAATTGAAAATGGATTAAGGAGAAACTAGAGAAGTACAAAAAGAGAAAGATTAGAAGCAATGTTGGAGAATAAAGTGGGATCACACCAACTTGGGAAAACTGGTACCAAAGAATGAAGGAAAAGAGAGATGGAAGAGATAAAAGGAAAAACAAAACAGAACCACCCAAGGTGGCTAAGAACCACCTTCAAAATCTTATAAAAACAATGAAGAGGAAGATAAGAAAAAATGTGAAAATAGAGAAGAAACACAAATAGTCCACTTTCAGGATTTTCTCTGGGATCACTAATAGACAACCTGTGGAAACTGAGTCCCTAAATGTACTGATCTATTCCAGCAGCCAGCAGTTGCTTTATCATGAAGTAGTGGATAATCTCAGTAGGCCTGCCCTGAGATCAGACTCATTGCATTGGCCATAATCCAAGCAATTTCCATGGGTCTACACCCAGGTGGTAGCTTCTAGTGAAAGCCAGCAGCAGTTCTGAAATCTGGGCTTATCTAGCCCATCTGCAAAACAGCTCCTGGCTAGTTACTTTCTCCCTGTGGGAGGACTAACTCCTCTGCATTCACTGCCAGCCAGTGCAGTCTTCCATGTCTGCCACTCCCCTCCACTACTGTGCCTCTCTGTAGAGGCCTCTGTGGTCACCAGCCATCACCTTCACTGTCACCATGCATCCCTAGGTTTGAACAGGTCCTCTAGTGCAGTAAGTCCTGTCTCAGGGCTCAGGCACTGCCAGTTACTGAATTCTTGATCCGTGAAATTTTTCTTTTTATTCGCTTTGTGGGCTTCAATTCACACTTCAGATTCTTCCTGGGTCAAGGGGACCCACTTCGTTTCTTTTTGTCTTCCTCATGATGCTATATTTCAGCATCTGGTGATTCTCAGACAGGCTGTTCCTCTGCTGTTTACCACTTTGCCATCTTCCTGGAAGTCTCCCACACCATTAACTGCACAAGTATTCACCCCAGTGTGCTTCTGAGTAGGGACACCTTCCTTCAGGTTACCTGCAAGAATTCTCCATCTATTAGTTCATCTGAGTTTTTCACTGAAGTTTGCCTTATACACACATTTCTCATTGCTTTCAACTGTTTCAACTCCTAAAGCTTTTCCTACTGTGGTACTCCATATGATACATTTTGCATTCATATTATGTCTCAATTTCTAACATGTTGTATAGTTATTTTGTTACCTTTGTTTCTCCTTACGTTGTTTCCACCTGCTTAGATTTTATAAAGGATGCATAGTATAGTTAATACAAGTCTGGATTTTCATTTCAACATTTGATTTTTCTTTTCTCAAAACACACCAATTTTTTTATGCTTGATTACATGTAATCCATACATTTAAGCTTTAAGGAGTCTTGAATTCTGACTAAAATTTTGATTAAATTTTAAAAATAATAAAATATGCCACTCACAGTGTTTAAAAGATAAAATGATAATGCTACATTATTCTTCATCAAATTAATTGAAAATTCAGCCTTAGACTGTTGACCCACTGTAATAGAATAGTATTAACCAAGAAAATACAAATATTAAACAAATACATGTTATTAAACAAATTAAAAGTAATTATGATAAGCAGTTTTTACTACACATCAGGGAATAATGGTTTTCACTACTAGTTTAGGACAATCAAAATAAAATTTAAGGGTAACTCCCATTGCCTCTCTGCCATCATGGGAACTCAGGTGAATTGCCTCTGAGATGGCAGCCACTCCCATCATCTCTCTGGCATACTGAGAACCCAGCAAATGACAAAACAAAGACCTCCAGTCCACCCAGAACAAGTTCAGGAGTCACTGACATAGAGAAAATGGAAAACACACATCTGAACTTTCTCAAATGTTAGCAATTGAAGTAAAGAAACAACTTCATGAGGCTATAGAGGGAATCAGGTCAGAAATAATCTCTTAGTTTAAAAAGAAATGCCAACACTTTTAAACAAAATGCTCAGCTCATCTAGACCAGAGATAGATTAGAAAATGATTGATGATAGGAACTGGATGTAAATTGTGAAGGATCAGTGTAGCAAAGAAGTAGAATGCATGAAATGGATTCTAGCAGATATCCAGGAAATGAAAAATTTCATTCAAAGCTGGCAAAACTGCTTAAATGAAACTGAAGACAGACTTGAAGACCTTGAAGACAGTATCATGACTAGTGACCATAAAAGGAAAGACCTCTTGAAAATAGCAAAATATCAGGAAAAAATAATTCAACAGCTAAAAGACAATGCAAAGAAAAATAATATAATAATAACTGGCACCAATGAAAAAGCAGAAGCCAACACAAATGACATAAAAAATTATTTGTAGAAATAATAGCAGAAAAATTACAAAGCAAGAGAAAAGAATCTGACATGCAGATAAGTGAAGAATAAGGAACCCCAATTAGCCATAATCAAAATATCTACACTCAGGCATATAATAATCAAGATCCCAGAAATTCAGCACAAGAATAGAATATTAAAATCACTTAGAGAAAACAAACAGATCACCTATAAGGAAAGCCCATCAGAATTATGGCAGACTTCTCCACACAAAGTCTCAAGGCAAGAAAAGCTTGGAGTGAAATATTTTAAGTCCTAAGAGAAAACAGCTTCCAACCCATATTGATATACCCTGCAAAACTATCTTACAAAATTAATGGAGAAATAAGGTACTTCCATGACAAAGAACAGCTGAAGAAATTCATAACCACCAAGTCAACATTTCAAAGGGTACTAAAAGATATTCTAGGCAGAGACAAAATGATCACAATTCCAAGAACAACAGTGGAAAGAAATTCAAGCAGGACAAGCAATTAAACAGAGGGGAAAAGCAGGAAACCAGCAATAGGAAAATAACATGACAAAGACAAGTCAACACATACAAGTTATTACCATAATTATTAGTGGCCTCAATTCACCAATCAAAAGAAGTAGACTGGCAGAATGGATCAAGAAACAATGTATAACAATATGCTGTACACTTGGAATACATTTAACTCAAAAAGAAATTCATAGACTAAAAGTCAAAGGATGGAAAACAATACACCATGCAACAGGAGCCCAGAAAAAAAGCAGAGGAATCTATTCTGTTTGCAGAAAACGTGAACTTCAAACCAAGAATGATTAAATGATCACATACTGGTTAGGGAAAAATTCAAGAGGAGAAAATAACCTTCATACATATGTATGCACCAAATACAGGAGCACCCAAGTACATAAAATAAATATTAATAGACATGAAA
>RJWM01016488.1:0-45363 GCA_004363535.1 Dasyprocta punctata
AGTGAGTTGGATGTGTTTCAATTTGTAACCATCAAGAACAGTGCTACAAGGGCTGGGATTTTGGCTCAGCGGCTTAAGCGTCTGTCTGGCAAGAGTGAGGTTGTGAGTTCAATTCCTGGTGCCAAAAAAAAGAAAAAAAAGTGCTACTGTAACTGAACCTTTTTTCCTATATGCTTTATATTCTTTTGTGCATCCTAAGAATTTTTAACCAATCCTTGAGTTTTTTACACTTTACAGACTGGTGTTCTGTCTGGTTTTTTATTGAGTCAAAAGTATAGTAATGATTTTTCAAACATCTCCATCACCTCCTCCACTCACAATTACATGTCAGATAGGCCTTGAAACATGTCTATGTGTACCTATGTGGTTCTCTTTCAACTCATCTCCTCCTGAAAACATGGTCTTCATCTAATAAATTTATGCTACATTTTTAATGGGAGTATAAAAATTATGGTCAATACAACTTTTTTCCTTTCTGTTAGGAAAGACCTTTTACAAAGATCTACCTTCCCTGCTGTCATTATCACCAAGTTTCTAATTGATATTTCTAGGTCTTCAGAGGCGCCACACTGTCTAAAGACTACTTACTTTATAGGCTCCCTTAGCTCCCCATCCTCTGATACCATTGTCTAGACCAACTCACGGCACTTCTCCAGGGCTCCTTTAGCTGTGCTCAGTGCTTGGGCACAGAGTGTCCCTCATGAGTTCCAGGGCTTCTCTCTCCCATTCATCAGTCATGAAGGAACATGTGTAGCCAGAAATAAGACTCCTCCACAGTGACTTTCTCTGCTCACCCACCACATGATTCTCTATATCCAAGGTTTAGCTGCTGACAAGACAGCTCTGAATATTGTTGGATACACAGTTGCCAAAGTTTGCCCTAGAAAACACGCAATTACAAGTGTGGTTTTCTTGAGAGCTCACTACAGGATCACAGGTAGATTTATTACAGAATACACGGCTATCATGGCTGATTCAACACAAAGTGCAAGGTTTGCAGTCATCAGGGATGTTTTCCTTTCAGTGGTCCTCTTTATAGTCCCAATCCTATTCCCATTTTTCTAGGTCTCAGACAATATTCTTCTTCCTTGTTTCACAGATAGATTCTCATTCTCTCTTCTCTTTCTTCTCTCTCTTCTCTCCCCTTTCTCCCTGTCCCCCACCCTTTCTGCCTCTGACAGTCTTCGCTCTCTCCCCTCAACCAGAGAAGTTGTGGTTTTCCTTCCACAGAACAGGCTGCTGCAAACGTTCTTGCCCCACTCTCTGATTTCTATCGAGTGCTGTGTCACTAGCACCACAGAAGTAGAAGCTGCTGTCTTCAGGACGGGTGGCGTTCACTGTCAGTGTTGAACATGTTCCTCTTGGGTGGTTGATGGGAAACTTGGCCCCATTAAAACCCTGTTCATAGGTGACACCGGAGCCCTGATAAGAAATCGCCATCAGTGTGAAGCCCTGTTCCGGGGACTGACGATACCAAACCACCGTTGTCGCCTGAAAATCCACACAGCGACATTCGATTTCCGCAGAAGATCCACTCTTACAGATGGCCCTGCTTGGGTCTTGAAGGACGAGAGCCCCAAGCCCAGAACCTGCTGAAACAGAGGACAGAGTGACAAAAGAAGCCAGCAGGAACACAGTCAGTCTGAGCCTGGGTCAGACAGAACCTCATACAACTCAGCCTTTCTGTCACTTTCTTATCAGCTCCTTGAAAATCCCATTTCTTTCCCTTTTGTACCATCACCTCATCCTCCCTAGCCTCATTGTCCGTACTTCCCCTGATGGGGGGCTCTCAGCCTTTATACCTTAGACAGTTCTATCATCCCTCTCATTTTGATTGAACAAATCACCCATGATGGCTGTGTCTCTACAGTCACCTTAATGCACAGGTGCACATACACACAGACACAGATACACACATACACACGCACACACACACACACGCACACACACCCATCCGACCCTGTAACAAGTCTCGTACTTGGGACCAGAAGCAGCAGAAGCATCAGCATCTTCAGTGCAGGCCTCACACCACCTTCTCTGAGCAGACTTCAGAACATGGTCTCTCTACCCCTTTCTTTCAAGATTGAGTTTATCTTCCTGGGTGTGCTCTCGTCTGCCCCCTGGTGGCCTAATCTGACTTTACCAGACTTAGACCAATGAAATGTGTGTTTCTTATATAGAACAGGTGACATATGTTTGGATAGAATGGCATCAAACTCCATTCTTAGCTTCTTTGCAGTACTGTCAAGGTAATCACATGAAGGCAACTCACTGCTGCTTTTTAGCAAAACTACAAGTTCACAGCAGTATACGTGTCAACAGGATGCATGCCAGAGACTAGGAAGGAGGGTCACTATTTCCTCATACTCATCATGCAGACACTTGTTCACCTTCCAAGGAAAGTATTTACCTGAGGACAAACCCCTCACAATGGTCTGAATATGAAAAATTAACTATTTATTTATCTTTTTGTATAGGATGCAATAGCAATAATTTACTTATAATTCTTTTACTGTAATGGAGGTCAAATTAATTACCAGCCTGTGGAAATACGCTGAAGGACTTTTGGTGTATTCATTCTGCTTTGAACATGCATTAATAATTCCAATAAATCAATTTTGAAAATCTATAGCAGTTGCAAAGAACTTTCAGCTTTATAACATTCTCTTCCTTGTGATTTTACCTAACGATTATCTCTACTTCTCTGTTATGGAAAGCCAAAAACCTTATGTTTGAGGCCTGAGCCATCCAACTTGTTTGTACTGTAGCGACATAGTTTTTGTCATACAAATGTAAGCATCACACTGTTAACACATCTGGTGAAGGGTTTTGCAGCTCCTGTGGCTGCATTTGTATTCCTTGTTGTGTTTTGGGCTCCAATAAAATGCCAATCACTCCATAACTGTACAACTTGCTATGAATGCCCTCTTAGCTAGGAAGAAGTGGCTTAAAGCTCCATGACTGAGAAGAAAATGTCCTATTCCTTTTGAGAGAGAGTCATTGTCAGGTATATTCATAGATGTTTTACAATGATGCCAAATTAACTAAGTACAAAATAAGTCTCTGGAAATTTCTTAGCTGGTATGATTCTAGGTTGCTACTGATCGCAGGGTAGGAATTACACAGATTACAAGGGGAAAGTAAAATGGCTATCATTGTTCTCAAGTTACCACTGGTTCAAA
Organism: Dasyprocta punctata; assembly: GCA_004363535.1. Taxonomy (NCBI): domain Eukaryota; kingdom Metazoa; phylum Chordata; class Mammalia; order Rodentia; family Dasyproctidae; genus Dasyprocta; species Dasyprocta punctata. The sequence continues at coordinate 3,183 of RJWM01016488.1, forward strand.
ATTTAAAGAAGGAATATGATCAAAAGTGCCTGTGAGTTTCTACTGGTGCCTTTTCTGCTCTACATCCTTATATCTGCACCTACCATGGGCCCCACAGGCTAGCAGATTCCCGTCATCATCAGATGCTTTCTGGAGAACTCACGGTGCAGTGGGCACAAAGAGTCACCATCAATCTTTCCTGGATTCCTGAACAACCTCCCTTCACTGTCCATCAGGGCATGGATTTACCTAACCCGACACAGGATCTCATTCTTCTTTCTTTACCAAAGCTACCTAGAATGTTTTTCTAACTAGAGTTTTTGGAACTTTATTCATCTACCTTTTCCCCAAATTCTGTCAATCCTGATTCCTGTAGTAAATTTTTATCCTTAATGTTTATAATGGGTTTTATTTCTGATCTCACCTTAACTGACACAAATTTTGTGTCACTATTAATGCTGCCATATAAATTACAGGTTAGCCCAAGTTTACATCTTGTCAATAGCCAGTACATACGATCATTCTTCATCTTCTAGTATGTTTCAGTGTCGCTTTCTATTGTAGTTTCAATCTAAACTGTCTGCCATAATTCTCATGTTGAAAGGTCAATCTTAAAGAACTTCCAGGACTTCCTCCAAGATGGCCACCCAGATAACACCATGACAGGGAGACTCCCTGAATATACCATCCAAATGCTGGAATATAAACTAATATAATAACAGAGAGAAGAAAAAAAAGAGGGAGATGGGACCTCTGGACCCAAGAAGAATCTAAAACGAGAACTGTAGTCCACAGAAAGAGTAAAAACAAAGGCGGAAACCAGCAGCACCTCTAACGGGAGCTGAATCCAATCAGTGCTGCGACCCGAGCTGAGAAGGTATGATCGGGGTGCTCGCTATACGCGGTGGAATTGCTACGGTGTGGCGGGACGGCGGAGGCGGTGGTCGACTGTGGAACAAGGTGGCCATGAGCAGGCGAGTGAGTGAACCTGGCAGCCCCCAGTCCCCCACCCCAGAGGGAGAGCGAGGGACAGGCATCCATCTTGAGACCGGAACTGCACGTAATTAGGCATGGATCCTGGAAGGTCGTGGCAGAAACAGTGCGGGTACCCTGGGGGTAACAGGGGAAGTTTGGCCGACGGCCCGGTATGGGTTACCAGGCAGCGGCCCCGTCCTCTCTCGAACTGCGCCAGACATCCATGGAGCAGAAACAGGCTTGGGAGAGGCAGTGGGCCAACATGGTCTCACTGGCGAGCCCAGGAAAATGCCAAGATGGAAAGGTAGAGGGTGCTCTTTGGACTCCGATACAAGCAGAACCAATTCCAGGGAGGCTAACGCTGAAATAGTGGGGAGTCCAAAAATTAAACTCTCAGAAGAGATGGCAACTGAAGTGGGGAGACAACTCCACGAAGCTATGAAAGAAATTAAAGTGGCACTATTAGCCCAACTGAGAATCGAAATGAAATACATCATAGTGGAATCGCTAAGTGCCTCTAAAGGAAACATAGCAGGAAAGGTGGAGGATGGAAAATCAAAGGAAATTGAGAATGAAACAAATAAAGACCTAGAACGCATTAATCAGATTCAGAGAGACTACCAAGATATCAAAGACTCCAATAAAAGATGGCAGAACCACCTGAAGGAGACTAAAGATAGACTTTTGTATCTGGAAGAAAGCATGGAAACTTGGGAGAGAGAAAGAAGGGACTTTGTCAGAAACCTGGAAGTGGCAGTGCAACGGCTGGAAGACAACCCAATGAAACATAACTTATGAATAAAAGGTGTGAGTGACAAAGCAGGGGTCAATACAAATCAAATTAAAAGCCTATTTACAGAAATAATTTCAGAAAACTTTCCAAGCATGGGAACAGGAAGAGACTTTCAGATAACTGAAGCATATAGAACTCCAGCTAAACTTGACCAAAACAGGCCTACACCCAGACATATAATAATCAAGATTTCAGAAATTTAACACAAAAACATAATATTAAAAGCTATTAGAGAAAAGAGACAGATTAACTACAAAGGAAGGCCCAGCAGAATCATGACAGACTTTTCAACACAAATCATCAGGTCAAGAAGAGCTTGGAGTGAAATAACTTCCAACCCAGATTAATGCACCCTGCAAAATTATCTTTTAAAATCAACGGAGACACAAGATACTTCCATGACAAAGAACAACTAAAGGAATTTATGACAACCAAGCCAACCCTACAGAGAATACTGAAGGACATTCTAGAGAGATAAAGAAGTCCACTGCTCCAGAAAAAGCGACAGAGAGATAACACCGAGCAGGGCAGACAAATGAATAATCCATTAATGGGATTAAAGTCCAGTATTGTTTTCAATGAGCTGTTTAGTTTAACCCTATTCTACCTCGACTGGCCCATCTTTATCATAAATGATAACAAACACAGCTATTGTAAAGATAACAAAATTTATAAGGGTAACCTTCAGTGATATATGATCACCTTGCTTCAAAACCAGGTAATACTTTTGCTGCTCTGTTCTGAGGGATTTTAACGTATCTTAGTATGATTGTGTTACAACAGATGATATAGGCAACTGCCTTGAAGCTAACATGAGGCATTATAGAAATCAACATTGCATTACTATGTACTGCCTCCATTATCTTATTTGTTATTGGTTTTACTCAATACTATTTCGTTCGACTATATTTGGCCAATTGGTAAGGGCATGTAGTTTGAAGACAATAAGAGGTATTACAAGGGGAACCGAGGAAGGAAGGTATGGGAAAAAAAAGACATAGTTTTATATAAGGGTATTCATAAGATAGTTTAAAAGTCTATACTACTAAATGCATCAACTGGTGAGAGAGAACAGTTGATATCCATAAGACCAGATCAATCCTTCATGTCTTTACCTGTCAATCTGAACAGCCCCCTTAAGTGTAACAATATACAATGTTGCAACCACTGTAAAATTCCAACCATCTAAATTCCTAAACCTATAATTTTACAGTATCGGATATGCTGTTGTTGTTTGCTGATTTCTTTACTTTTTTGTTTCGCTTATGTATGACCATTCTTATATGCTTTATTGGTTTCACTCTGAATTGTTTCACTTGATCATATTAGACCTGATGTTATGGGTAGTTATTTCAATGATAACAAGAGGTATTCTAAGGGGAAAGGAAGGAAGGAAGAGAAAAGAAAAAAGACATAAATTTATAAATATGCATAAATAAGATAGTTAAAAAAAACCATATTGCTAAATACAATAGCTATTGAAAAAGACAAGTTAATATACCTGAATTGATAAATCTTACATGTCTTTATCTGTCAATATGACCAACCCCTATGAATGTAATGAAATGCAATATTGTAACTACTGTCAAACTTCAACCACCTCAGTGTGTAAACCTACAATGTTATCGTATCAGAACTGTAAAAAGAATAAAAAGAAAGGTCAATCTTTTAAGGTGATTTGATCATGAGAACACTTTATTCATCAAAGAGTTAGTCCTTCAATGAGTTTATAGATGTCTACTTTATTTGGAGATGGGGCCTGATTGGAAGATTCAGGTCGCTGTAGTGTCATCTCTCTGGAGGGAGGCAGAAGAGACAAGGGACCTTATATTCCAAGTCTATCATGTATGGCTTGATTTAGTCACACTATTTTAGTACATCATTTTTTTTCTCTCTGCTTTTAAGGTCCCAAGAATGGCATGCAGTCGTCCTCATCTAGTGATCCTCAGGTAACTAGGAAGGTTGGTTGAATGTTTTATAAAGTCTTTTATCTATGTTTGGTTTGTTCTATTAGTCTCTTATGTCCAATTAATTTTAGTATCATGGTGTATATTCCTTCCCTTTCTTCCGATTATCTGTGTTTTAGTTGAATTTCTCTGAGTAGCTCCAAATGAGGTTCCTCCTCTATTGAAAATAGCCTTTTTGAATCACTCCTTTCATTTGGAAAGGACATAGAAGTTATAGTTGTAGCCCTGAAATCATAGGACTGTGACACGGAAAAGTCGCAGACATATTGGAGTTTGATACCCTCTAATAAGTTTCTACATCTTTACTTAGGATATATCTGCAACAAGCAATTAAAACCATGAGACAAAGCATTATGTTTGACAGGCAGAGGCAGAACATGGTTCATCTTCTTTCTGCTTTAAGCTTGAATAACTCTTGACTAAACATTTGTAGAAGGAAAATGAGAGTAATTTTTGGTCTTTTCCCCAAGGCTTGGACAAGTATCTGACACTTAAAAATTTTAACCCAGGAGGAGAAAATTATTTTTGCTTGCAATTTCAGTGGAGTCAGCCTATTCTGGCTCTCAAGCAGAAGCAGCATAGTAGAATGAAATGGTGGAGGAAAGTTATTCACTGTATGATGGCTAGAAATCAGAGAGAGAGAGAGAGAGAGAGAGAGAGAGAGAGAGAGAGAGAGAGAGAGAGAGAGAGAGAGAGAGAGAATGGAAGAGTTTGGGACAAAAATATACTCTTCTAAGTAAAAAACTCAGTGATCCATTCCCTCCAAAAAGGATCTATCTCCAAGTAGGAGACTTTATGAAGCATTACGATTTATAATATAGATGGTCCCTGAAAGTGTGATGTGGTCATAGGTTGGGATTTTTGGTGGTGCCTGGATCCAGAGTGTGTGATGCTGGGATTAAGGGTATGTATGTTGTTCGGATTAAGAGTCCCCCACCCGAGGTGTGAGTGCTACCCTCCCCGCAGCTCAAGTAGCCAGGAAGGAGTATAAGAGACACAAAGAGGGCTGCTGCAGTCACTCGCTGCTGTTTATCTCCTGCTGTCTTCTGCCAGTTCTGGGATGTCCCTCTGCCATGCGACCCTGCCTTGGAACGAGTCTATTATAAACTCAAATCTCTACAAACTGTGAGCTACAATAATCCTTTGCCTCTTTTCTTTGGGTTTTGGATATTTTGTCTCAGTAATGCAAAAAGTAACTAAGATAGAGCGGCCTTTTGGACCTCAACCATACAATGCCACCACGGGGCCCTCAAAAGGCTCATGTCTACTTCATAGTGCAAAATATGTTTAGCCAATCTCTAAGAACAGTCAAATTTGTCAGAGTTCTAGCCTTGCTGAATAGTCCAAGTGCAAAGTATCCTTGGAGACTGAGGGAAGATTCTTTATTCTGAGTCTCTAAAAATATAACAAAAAAAGTTAAATACTTCCAACAGGCTCCACGATCACATAACTCTTGAGTCCTGTGTGTCTGTAAATGAGGATAATACAGACCACACCAAGTCATCTGCCAGCTCAAGGAATAACCAACCCCCTTTCAATCATGGTTTCAGATGCCTGTGAGTATCTGGTGGCTTAGTATTGCCAAAAAATCACAGGGAGCTATTCCCTAGGGAGCCCATCTTGAGCTCTGAACCCTCAAGCTCTCTTCTCCAATGAAAACCACAAATTTCACACTCGTAAACCTGGGAAGAGTGAGATTTTACTGGTTCATAGGAAGCCTTCAAATATTTTTCCTATTGTCCTGATGCAAAATACTTGGATTCTTTTTAATATTAATTTGTTTAGCAACCAGGGTCTGTCATGGCCCCAACTTTGCAGGTGCTTCCTTTCAGATAAAGCTGCAAATTTTTCATTTGCTTCTTACTCCTGCTTCTCATTGTAGATATTGCTAAAAGCAACAAGTAGTATCCATCTGTCAGCCCAAATATTGAACTGTTTTGAAATGTTTTCTCCGGAGTATTTAGTTCACTGCCCTTAATCTTGGTCTCCTGCCAAGTCTCAGGCTATGGGCAAAATGAAGGCAAATTTTCTGCCAGTGTGTAACACACATGGGTTCTAGTCCAACTGCAAATAGAGTCCTTGTTCCCAATTGAAAACTCCTAAGGTTGGTCTGTACTGTCTGCACTCCTATTAACATGCTCATCTGAGCTGTGCCCAGAGTCTCCCACCAGGCTCAGTTTGCAGCAATTTAGGCCTTCTCTAGACAGCATCTCCCGATTTTTCCAAATTCCTCCCAAAAACTAGTTCCAAAGGTTTTTAAAGCACATGATCAGATAGAGTGTCAGAAATGACCCCATTTTCAGTACCAGTAACATGTCTTAGCCACTTTCCAATCACTGTGGCAAAATACCTGAAACCTACAACTTGAAGAGAGTTTTATTTTGGCTCATATTTTCAGTGAGGTCAGTCCACATATGACCAATTGCATGGTAGAAAAGTCACAGTGGAGGAAAGCTTCTCGTTGCATGTTTGCCAGGAAGCAGAGAGGGTGGGTTAGGATCCGGGAATGAGAATATGCCCTTGTAAGTTGACCACAGAGATCTGCTCATTTCAACCAGGCCCTACCTCTAAGTGTGAGACTTTTGGAGGTATTTTGCATGTAAGTCAGAAAAAGTATAGATGATGGCAAATATGTAGGGAAGTAATTTTAATTAAATGTTAGTAAAACTATGATACTTCTAGTTACTATATTTGGATTTGAAATTCCTACTATTCATAATATTAGGAACTCAGAAGTGTATGAAGGTATTATTTTTTCCCTAGTTAATATATGCTTCAGAAGAAGGTGAAGATAAGATGAATAGCAGATTTTGTTAACATATTGAAATTTCATGGTTAATCATCAAAGAACTAAAAAATAGACTGCATATTTCTGGAAGGTAAAGTAATGAAATGAGAAAAATACCAAGGAAAAGAATGCAAAAACTGAAGAGCCAGACAAACAGTTTCACAAATTTAAATGACAAAAATAAACAACAACAAAGCTAAGAGAAGGAAATTCGAATATATTAGCAATCACCTACTGCAGAATTCACTATATTAATGTGCTTAGCAAAATAGATGAAATTTCTATTTCTACAAATTATATGCATAAAGAATACATTATATTCTCCTTTATAATACCTAAATTAAAAAGACTATTCTGCAAAATGCAAATCCATATCACAATGAATGCTGATTATCAAAAAGACAAAGTTAACAAATGCTGGTGACAACGTGTAGAAAGAGGACCCTGGCACACTGTGGGTAAGAGTGTTAATTAGTCCAGCCATTATGAAAACCAGAATGGGGGTTACTAAAAAAAAAAAAAACCACAATTACCATATGACCTGGAAATTCCACTCTAAGGTGTATATCCATCGTGAAGGATAACTGCTGTATATCTCAAATGGTAAGGGGAAGAATTTTGAATATTTTCACCATAAAGAAATGATAAATGTTTGAGGAGGTAGCTATGTTTAAACTGACTTAATTATTAAACAATATATACATGTATCAAAACATCACCTTGATTCCTGTGGACATCTACATTTTTATGCTTTTGTGGAAACATAGAAAGGTAGAAAAATATTAAATAAATACTTGTTTTTTGTTTTTTCCTTTGGTACTTGGGATCGAAAGCACGACCTTGCACTTATCAAGCAAGCACTTGAAACGCTGAGCTAAATCCCCAGCCCAACAAATACAATTTTTAATGAAAGAGAGTATCTTACAAAACTGTGTCAAAAGAGCTCACATGACGATAGCGTGGTTTGATTTTAAACTTCAAAGATGCTACCTGATGTAACATGACTTCCAGGACTGACCTTCCCATGACAGCTCTTTTCTTGAGTCTGAACGGGCTAGAAGGTGACGGGATGATGCTGTGCGTCCTCCAGGCTGGGCCACAGTAGATTTGTACACTCTACAAGGGTTACTTGAGTCCTCACTTTTAGAAAATCCAAATACCTCATCATAATTATGACTATCCAGAGTCCGTCATGCTGTGCAGAGACCCCTCCTTATTCACACTGGAGACCTATGTGAGGAGATCTGGTCCACATCCACTCCGGCCATTCCAGGTGAGGCCCCAGGCAAGTTCACGAAGACATCTTCTTGGATGACCAGTCTGGTTTACCCTTCAGATGTCCTCAGCCCCAGTTACTAAATGACTACACTCACATGAGAGGCCCCAAGTGAAACCTGCCTAGCTGGACCCATTCACCCCACAGAATCACGGAAGATGACAATAAATTGTTTTTCGAAATCACTAAGTTTGTAGATGGTTTGTAACACAGACATGGGTGATTGGAATATAGTTGTCACATTTAATATTCCTAAATGAGATTAAAAAATACATGTTCTGGACTGCATGCATCTCTATATTCAGCCCACTGGAATGAGTACACTCATAAACACCACTCAGATCAAACTGTAGAATATTTTCAGAGTTTTAAATGGTATTTCTTCTCCTTTTCCAGGTAAACAAATAATGTCCCCTACAGTACTCACTGTCCTGACTGCAAACATTTGTGTTTAGCTCTTTTAGTCAACATTATGCTTGTGATATTTATACATTTATTGAAACTCATATTTACTCCCCCACCTCACCATGTTCTGTTACACCATGCAAATAATCCGTTATTTGCATTGTTGATGGACACTTGTGTGTCTCTTAATTTAGGGCCATAATGAATAAAGTTACTGTAACTACTTTTTTCTCACTTGTTTTATATCCTTTTCTTCATTCAAAGAATTATAAATCATATCTTGAATTTTTATACAGCTAAAAAATCGATTTTCTGCTTTTCTGATTTATGGCTATGTACAAAGGACTTGTAAATTGAGGAATTATGCTTATAATGTTGTCTTGTGAATTTTCTGTTCTGTAGGAAATGTTGCAACTCTGCAATTTATAAAGGAAAGAAATTTAATCAGACTGATGTTTCTAGAAGCCGAGAAGTCCAAAGTGAGGCAGCTGCTTGTGGTGACGGCCTTATGTAGCATCAACTCCTGAAAGAAAGAGGAAGAAAAGTGGGCATATGTGAAAGAGAAGAGGGATAAAGGGGCAGGGACACTTTATAACAACCAATTCTGCTGGTAGCCCACTCTGGAAATTACACTAATTCTGTCTTGAGCACACAACTCTGTGACGCAAACACCCTTTAAAGGATCCATTGCCTCTTAAAACTAGTGCATTGCCCATTGAACTTTACCCTGTTTTTTCTTTTTTCTTTTTCTTTTTTTTTTTTTTTTTGGTCATCTTTAACCCACAGCATGTGCTCAAGAAATGTGACATTTCTAGTTTATCATTTCATGCAGATTGTCTTCTGTGGTTAAAAGATGTAATTGCCTTTCAAAACTCGCTAAGGGAACAAGTAGCAATATTGACAATTTTTAAATATCTTGTCTTCCCCTTCTGATATTTTTCTGCCAACTTGGTGGTGGTCATGGAGGTTAGGATGAAACATCTACACAGTACTTTTTAGTATTAGCATTACTCTGGAAAAGCACATGGCTCAAGAGTTTTGCAGCAGAATTTCTGAAGTCTATTTAAATCCATCTGATTTCCTTTATAGATTCTTCAGGTAAAAATAGATTGTATATCCCGTGTACACATGCCTAAGAGAACAAGATTGCCCATCTCTGGCTGTCCTCACTTTAATTTTCCTTTTCATTGAACAGATGGTCTTCTCCCTTCCTATCCCGTCTGAAATGCCTTACGCACAGGGAGTAGATAGCTCTCTAGGGCTGTCTCTCCCACTGCCACAGATTTCCATGGTGACTTCATCTGGCAGAGGGAATGACTTATATAGAGTCACCTGTGGATATGATCTGGACATTCACAGTGAAGTGCATTAGAACCATTCCATTTCCAATAGCTTCCTTACTATTGTCAGAGAACAAGGGTTTCATCACTTTGGATTTCTCGTTATTCCATGTTTCAGAGTGTTTAGTTTTGATTTAAAGGTGATGACCTCCTTTTTATCTCTATGGCATTTTGGTTTCCATGTGATTCTGCATGAGTCAAGTTTCTAAAGAATCTATGAGAGAAGAAATCTAAAGCCAAGCACAGAATCTAGGAAGGAATTAAAAGAGGATGCATGGAGATTAGCTTTGCATCCACTGCACAGGGACTCCAGAAATCCTTTGTCCCAAGAGAAAAAGGATCACACAGCAGAACAGATGAGAGTTCTCTGATGCTTTTGAGAATATTTTAAAATGTATTCCAAAGCATATTCCAACTTGGAATTTTAGTTGCATGCAGGGAATAAATACTGTCATGTATTTCTAGAAACAAAATTATGTAATCAAATAAATACATAAAAACAAACAGTGTCTTGGGTTAGCACCACAAATCTTCTAATTCAAAGGTTATGCAGTGGAGAATAGAGGAAGAAAACATACAGAAAATACCAAGTTCATGTGGACAGGTTTACTCACCACCTTCCTTAGCAATCATTTACATTTCTCTTTTAAGGATCAGGCACAAATTTAGTGTAACCACCTGATATCTCTATGCAGGTATCTAATGAATGTTCACTAGAAACAGGAACTAAATTTTGCTTAAAAACTTCACTTTCATTAACCCTGAGTTTTCTCTCTTTGCCACAATGGGAGGGGATGCATCACCCCTCCTCCTGATAATACGTCCCTAGTCTTCCCTTTCATAGATCCAAAGCACACTTTGGGTGATTGTCCATAAAGTAAAATCCTGTTCATCATTCCATTCTCACTCAAAATCTGCCTTCTCTTTGAAGTCCTTCCTGGTGTCACCAGGCAGAACTGGCCTTGTTATTTCCTGTGCTCCACTGTCACCTGGGATTAAAGCACACACATCATACTGTGACTCCAATATTCACTATTTATGCCTCTCTCCTGTTTCCCCACTAGGCATTTATTTTTCTGAAGGAAGGAATCATTTTCCTTCCATCACTGCCATCTAGAAATCAGTAAAGTAGGAAAAGGCTTGGACTGTAAAGCTCAACACTTCTACTACTGAGCTATAAAGAAGGATGAGCTTGAGACATTTCTAGGAAAATGGATGCAACCTTGAGACCATACTCTGAAATGAAATAAACTGGACTCACATGCGTAAATTTCTCAGTTTCTCTGATGTGAGAAACCAAAGGTGTAAATAAGGACCTGAATACATAATAGATATTGTGAAATAGTAAGAAAACATCCAAGTGAAAAGGGGAACTAGGGCAGGGGGAGGGGAAAGGAAAGAAGGGAAACAAAAAGAATGAGAGAAGAGGGGTAAAAGTAAAAACAAAGCTTTAGTAAAGGAGAAAAGGAGGGGTTGAAGGGAGGGGAGGGAAATGGGAAGAAAAGAATCGATATATCAGGTATGGATACAAATCTTCTATGATGAATGTGATCATTATATATATTTAAAATGTGCCAAGCTGAAAGAGTAAATAAGATCCAAACCGATATTATAAAATGGGAAGAAAAGGTTCCAAAGGAAAGAGAAACTGGATCATGGAAAGGAGAAAGGGTGGAGGGAAGAAGGAATATATATATGTGTGAGTGTGTGTGTATATGTATATATATATATATATATATATATATATATATAGTTAAGATAGGTTATACTACTAGTTTGTCTTAGTGCACTGAAAATAAAACTTTGTGCTAACATTGTTTGGATAATTTTTCATACGTATATCTCATACTGTGAGTAACTACTTTGAAGATAGCAATTCGATGTATTAATTACCAATACTATCTTATTATCTTGTTTTGAAATTTTGTTTTAGTTTTTTCTCTTTAAAATAAAAAAGTAAAAATAGAAAGTACGATCAAATTAATTTTAAAAGTTAATCAGTCTCTCCGCTAGCACTCAGTATGTGCATGTGTGTGTGTGTGCATAGTTCAGTAAGTGAGTGCAGTCTTGCGTCATCACAGGGTCCTAAAGACAGCAGCTGCTTTCTTTGGGGGCCTGGCAGAGGTGGCAGACAGGCAGGGCAGGGAGGAGGACAGAAGAGCCATGGTGGTGGGGGAAGCAGGGCTAGGGACACATTTTGCACAGAGAGGAAGTGGTTGTGCTCCACTGTGCTTGACTGCTGGCACAGAGATAGACAGCAGCCTGGTTCCTTTCTGCCGATTTCATGATAAGAAAGAATTCCATTTTCACCCTGGATGCATTGTAGCCCTCACTTATGTCCCCTTTTTGGGTATCACCAGAAACTGGTGAGTAGTAGATCAGTCTCAGCCCTTGCCCTGGATCCTGTCGGTACCAGTACATGGCATTGTGATTCAAATTCTGGTCACATCTCAGGGTCACACCCTGTCCTTTCTCTATGATCTGGAATTTTGGGGTCTGAGTGATGCCACTGTCCACAGTTCCTGAGGAAGAAAGAGAAAGAGGCAGAAAACAACCCCTTCAGGACAGATTCTGCTGTTGCTGAGGGAAAGCTTAGATATGGGGAATTGGGACAGGAAGTGGCCTCCTGAACCCAGGACTCACCTGCTCCAAGTAGACAAAGGGTTACCCAGGAAAGCATCTGGTTGCTCATAGTGGGAATGGGGCCTTTGGCTCTCTTGTTGGAAGAGAAAGACTGGAAGATGCGTGGCTCTGGGGTTCCCCCTGGTTTGCACTGAGGATCTGGTTAGGAGGCAGATGCTAAAGCATCATCCAATTTTTCAGATGAGGAGTCAGGCCAGGAAACAGAAACTCCTCCTCCTCCCTTAACATCTGCCACCTGCCATTTGCTCTGGGTTCTCTGGGCTGAGGGCTGGGCTCACTCCCTATAATGGTTGATACATTGTGTCAATTTGAGAAGTTTAGAAGTTTAATTGAGTGACTCAGCAGGGAGCCAAGATCTTGACTTTGTAAACATCCTCATTCTGTGCAAGATGAGGGCAGAAAGATGGTGTGAGTGCTACCCCCAGCCTAGGAGGTGGTAGCCTGCTTAGCATATAAGGGAGGAAAGAGGCTTGCTCTCTCCCCATTTTGCTCTTGTTGCTTTTGGTGTCTTCTGCCACCTTGAACTGCTGCCCCTGTGCCATGCCACCCTGCTTTGGAGCCAGCTGATTGTGGATTAAAATCTCTATAAACTGCATGCTAAATAAACCTTTCCTTCCATAATTTTGGGTGTCAGGTATTTTATCCCAGCAACAAGAGAAAAGTAACTGAGACACGCTATTGCTGCCTTGATTTTCACCTTTTCACTTCCTGTAATGGTTTGATTAGCAGCACTAACACAAATGTTTATTTATTTATTTATTTATTTTTTTGTGGCATCGGGTTTGAGCACACAACCTCACGCCTGCCAGACAGGCACTTAAGCCACTGAGCCAAACTCCCGACCCAGTTTTTTTGAGGCAGGGTCGCGCTGTGTAGCTCATGCCAGCCTTGTGGTCACTTTGTAGCCCAAGGTGGCCTGGAACTCACAATGCTCCTCCTACCTCAGCCTCACGAGTGCTGGGATTAAAGGCGTGCTCCACCACGCCCGGCTACACATTTCATTTTTAGTGTCATCATCTCTCTGGGAAGAGCGGCTCCAGGGTCTGGCATGGTGGCGTGGGAACTGAGGCCCAGAGGAGCTCAGAGCTGACCTCCAGAGGCATGTCGTTCATGCCAAGGTCTTGGTCTCCTTTCTACACCATTTCCTCCATGCCTGCTTTTCCTACATTCAGTTCTTTCCATTCTCTTGTTTGCCTTGTCTTTTCTCAATACCTTTTTTTAAATTTTTATTTCAGTGTGCTGTCTTCTGCATCTTTCCTTTTATTCTTTTCTTCTAGAATAATTTTATCATCTTTCACCATTTCTTTCTTGAGTACAATGACTTTTTTCAGTTGTTCCAGTCTGCACAACTTCTGGTGTTACTTTTTGAACTTCTGGCAATAGGAGACTTACTTGCCTGTGTTTGGCTTTATCTGAAGTGTGGATTTACATTTTCTCCTAACTTGTGTTTGCTTTTTTTTTTTTTTGAGATGTGAAATTTTACTTCACTCTGTAGATTTCACTCTCTCTGTGTGTGTCTGTCTCTGTCTCTCTCTCTGTCTCTCTGTCTGTCTCTCTCTCTGTGTATGTGTGTGTGTGTGTTTTGGTACATCCATTTTCATGACAGACTTATTTATCATCACTCTGGCAAAGACCAGATACTTGTGTTTGCATGGTGGGAATAATTTGAACCCTTTTGAATTGTAATCTTTCCTTGCTTTACAAGATTTTTAATTTCCCCCATTTTGTTTTTCTCTCCTTTATCTGATTGCCAGAGAATCCACATTCTTCCTCTTTGCCTTTTTTCCCCCTCCCTTCTCTGGGAAGCAGTAACTTTGAATTATGGTCCCTCAAAAGCACAGCCCTTGCGCTGTAAGTGGTTTGCCTTTGAAATCCTCTTCTCTGCCCTCCTGTCCAGGTGGGACTCGGGGTTTCTTTTGCCTGGTATAGCGTCTCTCCAGCCTCAGTTCCTTGCCCCACATCCTTCTTGTGTCTTCCTGGCTGATTTGTTCTCCACACCGCAGGTGGCTGAGGCAGAGGCAGAGGCAGAACCACATGAAATCATTTCAGAAAACCAAAAGTCAAACTGAAGTGTATCACCATATTGTCCACTCCACGCTGAGAGGAGAGACTGAACCCATTACAGTATTTGAAGTATTTCAAATGACTTTGTCCTCTCTGTCTTTGATAATAAAAAGCCACTTCATCCCAAGCAAGTGATGCTAAACACTTTATCTACTGGTGCTGAATATTTGTAGAGCAAAGATAAAAATAATACCCACTGACACCAGGCGTAGTGGTGTACCCTTATAATCCCAGCACTTAGGAGGCTGAATCAGTATAATCAACACACAGGGCAGCCTGGACCACATATTGAGTTTCAAGGCCAGTCTGAACTACACAGAGAGACCTTGTCTCAAACAAACACACAAAACAAAACAAAACAAAACAAAACCATTACGACGACACATTCTAATGGCACCATTCTCTGTAGACTGGGTTTTTCTCCTAAATTAAAAACAAATTTTTATATACCTCCACCTTTGTAGCAAGAATCCTTCATCCTGGCCTCCACCCACACCTGTATAAAGCACTGGGCAGGGACCACACTGAGGATTATGGCAGAAAGCATCCAGGCAGCATGGTGGTGTGAAAGCACAGCTTGTTTCCCCAGACAAACCTGAATGTAAATGCTGTCTCTGTCTCCTACTCGTCCTTCTTACCTCCCTGCATGCCTTGTTTTCCTTCTTTCCTTCCTGAAAGAAAAAATAAATCCTGGAACTATATTTTCTCATGGTGAAAAATTAGAATACACCTCCTTCTCTTAACTATCTTGTGTGTCTAATGAAATTATATATGTAAAGGATGAAATATTCACTATATCACACAGAATAAAACAAAGAAGAGCTACGTGGTCAATATGTGTTTCACCTAACAAATAATGTCCACTTTTTAAAAAGCATCCTCATATTTTTCTAATGAATTCTTAAGTATAGACTAGGATGTCCCACGATAGTCACAGTCCTCCACTGTTTTTGTCCCCAATCTGAAAATGCCTTGCAGTGTATTTGTGGATTATGCAGAGAAATATCTCCCTGTTGAACCATTGTTGCTCGTGGACCAGGGCCTGGGGATGTCTGCACACTGTGAGGAAGTGGCTCTGCGTTGATGTGATGTGGAGCTGGAACAGAAGTACACTGCCGAGTCTCCCAGCTCTGGTAGCTTGATCTTCAAGACCTTGAGACCTTCTTTGGGAAATTTAGCAGAAAACTGCTTGTTTTCCAGGCATGGTGGTTCATTTCTGAAGTCTCGGCACTTGGGAGTATGAGGCAGGAGGATTGCTGTGAGTTTGAGAGTTTGAGATCAGCTTGGGCTACATAGTGAATTAAAAAACAACCTGGACTACAAACTGAGGCCGCATCTCAAAAGAAAGAAAGAAAGATAAAAGAAAGAAAAAAAGAGAAAGAAAGAAGGAAGAAAGAAGAGAAAAAAAAAAGAAAAAGAAAAAGGCAAAAGGAAAAGGTAAAGGAAAAGGAAAAGGAAAAGGAAAAGGAAAAGGAAACATTTTGTTTGGCATTCCTGAGACATCTAGCATTTGTTCTTCCTGGAGGCAGACAAGGAATTTCAACCCATCCTCCAGGAGTTGCTGAAATGAGTCACAGAAGTGTCTTACCCTCGGCTGCAGCTCAGGATCCCCTCTTGGCCTCTCCTCCTGACCAGATATCTTAGAATCTGGGTGAGACCTGCAAGGAGAAGAGGTTTCATGAGACACAGGTGTAATGACAGAAGAACGAGTGCCTTATAAACAGGAACCTTGCAGAGAGGTCAAGAGTCTTTGAAATCCCTTTTAATCTATTAAAACTTCACATGAATTTTATTTTTTACCATGTAATACAACTACTTTTTTCATGTAAGTGTCAATAGCCTTCAGAAAATATTTAGGGAAGTTATATTTTTTTGGAACCTCTTCAGAGACAGACACAAAACCCAGTGATGCTGATTCATTAGCTCAGAACTCATTCACTGCCAGGACCAAGGTGATCGCACAGCAGAGGGTTCTGGTGCCCTGGCAGACATGGGCCTGAATGCGACCTTGGAGGCTGGGCCGGGCAGGGCACTTTCTGTAGCAGATCACCAGTGATACCTCACAGGGGCTTCTTGTGAGGCAGGTGTTCCTGTGGGGTCACCACTCCCAGTGGCCTCTACCATTTTGACTGTTGCTCACGTGTCCCAGTTGAAATGGTCGGTCATTTGTCCTTCACTGCACACACCACTTGGCTTAGGGTATGTTTGTGGGGTGCACAATGGAGTGGAAGGTCTTTCAAGATAAGCACATTCATTATTACTAGGTTCTAAAATGTACCTGAACATTAATTTTTTCTTCTTTCTTCACTCTTTCTTGCCTTTTCTTTCTTTACTTTTTTCCCGGACTCAAATCACCTTTCCATTTTCTGTCTTTGTTCTTGCCAGAGGTGATATCTAGACATACACCAAAAGACAGGAAAGTGAGGACCAACATTACTGGAGAGAAAATTGGAACAAGAAATGGCTTATATTTGTTCCAGTTTCCTTTTGTCCTCTCCCATCTCAGCTAAGGTATGGTTGCAATGATTTTAAAGAATTTTGCACTAAGTGTTGTCTCTGCTGTTTGGCTCGGTTCACGTTTGCTGTTTGCGATGGCTATGAACAGCTGTCCCACCATGACACCCTGCCTTGGAGCCAACTGCATACGCACTGAAACCTCCCAAAACGCTAAGAAATAAACCTTTCCTTTCTTCATGTTGGGCATCAAGTATTTTGTATCAACAATGAGAAAAAAGTAACCAAGACAGGCCTTAAGTGGTCTGATGTCTTTCTTCATTTCTTAACCTCGTCTTGTCCTCATTCCATCCCCACTGTTCCTGGATCACTGCTACTTTCATTCTATTCACTAAGCTCATAGATTTCTCTCCTGGCTGGCCTTTCCATCTTTCTTAAATGGTCTTCCTTTCATTATCCCTGGTCACACTTAATTAAGTCCAACTTATTTTGGTGGAAAGTATTCAGGGACAATATTTAACTTTTTCCCCGGAACTTGCCTTAAATACAGTAGAGACTTTAAATATGTGATATCAGGGATTTACACTCTCCGGGGCATGTTTGACTCAGAGTCACCTGCAGTAAGTTAATCGCAGTCCAGATAAAACAAAGGAATCATAACTGATTTTTCAAATGGTGCCTGAGAATAAATTCCAGGTAAAGGACATTTAAATATTTATTGGGATTGACTGCTGATCATTGAGAGGTAGGCAGACTGCTTTCCACATTCCGATGGGGAAAAACGGCAGCAGGGGTTTGAAATCAGAAACTATAGAATCAAATCATCTCCCTCAGCTACCTGAGGTCTATGCACTCTCATAATTGGGCTGAGAGTCCTGGAACCAATTCC
Source organism: Dasyprocta punctata (assembly GCA_004363535.1). Taxonomy (NCBI): domain Eukaryota; kingdom Metazoa; phylum Chordata; class Mammalia; order Rodentia; family Dasyproctidae; genus Dasyprocta; species Dasyprocta punctata. The sequence continues at coordinate 20,756 of RJWM01016488.1, forward strand.
AGGGTTGTTTTTGAGAAATATTGAGTTTCATTGCCAGTCGACTCATATCTTACAAGTTGCTTATGTGTAAGGCAGGGCACTGAGTAAGAAATGGGGATTCAAATTGGAGGTATCCAAGGTAATGGAGAATTTAAAGAAGGAACTTGTCTTCCTCAAAAGTTCTGCAGTTCTCTGCATGGCAACTCCATTGGTGGAGATCATGGTGCCAAGAGAGGGAGAGGTAAATGAAAGTGGAGAGGGAAAAGGACAGGGAAGGGCAAGAGAGAAAGAGGGAGAAAGGATGGATGGGAGGGGGAGATGGAGTCTTATCTCAAAAATAAACTTGCTTTCAAGGACAATATATCCCTGAGGATAGAACATAGAATCATATAGAAAAATGTTTTATCATAGGAAATCTTATGGGACTTTATTTCCATGGTCCTGCTCCAAAGAGAAGAGAATCCAGATTCAGACTGGATTATGTTTATTGCTATCACCATCATCTCCATTTTCATCTAGCATATCCCCAGCACCCAGAGATGTTGTGAGTCACTCTTGACAAAGTTGTCAAGGGAAGTGAGGCAAAAGGAGCCTGTAAGGAAGGTTTCAGACACATGTTCTTTATTGTGTGTTGTGGAGAGTGAGGGCATTAGGCTTTTCTGCTGAACTAGAAAGTTGTGTCAGAACATAGAAGATAGTAAGTGGAACAGAGAAAACTTAGAAAAATCCTGTCTTAAGAGAAACAACCTTCATGAGCATAATGCTCTGACCTTTTCTATGGTTTTGGAAGGAGCCTATGGAATATTTCAAAACTGTCTTACAAGCTTTTCTAAGCTAAATTTTCTGGCAGAGCAAGAAGCTATAGTTCTGGGTTTTCAATTTCAGTGACAATGAACATAGTGACTGAACCTAGGTGATGTAATCAGAAGTAACAAATGGGAATAGTGATCATGCAGATAAAACATGGTTCCATGTATATTGCTGAATCAGTTTTGTTAGAAAGATTATTTGGGAGACCATTAGATGTTAGGGCTCTCACGTCCTAACTTGTTACATAAACAAACCAAAACCCAAATCAGTGTGAATGGTCAAAGCCTAGGAAAACAAAACTTAATAGTCCCATTCTGGTTTCGTGAAGCCCCACTTTGGTCAAGGGTGAGGTCTTATCTACATGCGCCATCCTCACACTTGGTGCCTAAGCGTCTGCTCACTGTTGCCAAGGGATCCGCAGAGGCGCAGAACCACTGCTTGGCAGAAATGTCAGCTACGGGTGACTCTGATGGGTTTATATTGGGAAAAATAGAAGTCGAGAGACCTCTACCCCTAAGTTCTCACTACAAAAAGCTCTTTAGCCTCCTTTTTCAAGAACTTTCATCCCTTCTAATCTTTTCATCTATTTGTGTTTTCTTTCTTTTTTGTTCTCATATGCATAGGATTAGATTGCTCTTAACTTGTGGTTCATGACACATGGGTTTTGCTCGTCAATTTGTTATTATTTTTTCCAAAACATACCAGTGACTTTGGAAACATTTTCTCCTTTCATGTTAATATGCAAGACTGACTGACAATATTTATATTTATAGCTATGTTGCTCTCTTTCATCCCATCTCTGCACTTCTTTGTTAAAAATACCTGTTTCTTCTCATAATTGTTTGTTAAGGTCTTTTGCTCATTTTCCTTGGATCATATAGATTTATGGTCAAAGTAAGTATTTTACTTTCTGTTAAGAAAGAAATTTTCTAAGTACCTACATCCCCTGCTCTACGTACCTTCTAGCTTCACAGAACTTTCTAGTCAGGACACGAACCATGTTGTCTGAAGTCTACCATGCAGGCTCCCTTCCCACTTCACCCTCTTCACAGTTTTTTTAAGAGCAGCCCTCAACACCTTCTCTAGAGGAGTTTCAAGTGTGCCTTGTGCCTGACTGTACGGGAGGCCCCTCCTGTGGCCCAGGGATTGTCTCACCCTCATCAGCCAAACCCCCACATTACCCATCAACAAACTTGTCCATCAATGACTCTCTCCCTTGACTGTCACGTGATTTTCCAAATCCTAAAGGTCCAGCCTTGTTATAAGACAAGGTGAATATTGCTGCAGAGCTCAATGCCACAGCTTACCATAGACAAGACACCACAATTTATAGGAGTGTCTTCACACTAAACCCATATGATCATATGTAGATATGTCCAGAATACATGACTTGCATCTTGCAGTTTCAGTGCAAAAATCCGAATTGTCAGGGGTCTTTCCATGTCAGTTTGCCCCCTTTATAGGCCTGTATCAATTCCTATTTTTCTACAGCTCAGATAAGATATCTCCTTTTTACCCCACACTCACATTCATTTTCTCTGTTTCTATCCCTCTCACCCCTTTTCCTTATTCTCTTCCCTCTCCCCTCTGTCAATCAGAGAAGCTGTGGTTTCCTCCCCTACTTCCTTCTGCAGAAAAGGCTGCTGCAAATGTTCTTGTCCAGCTCTCTGATTTCTACCAACTGCTGTGTCAGTACCAGCACAGAAGTAAAAGCTGCTGTCTTCAGGATGGGTGGTGGTCACCATCAGAGTTGAATATGTTAGGTTTGGGTGGTTGATGGAAAACTTGTCCTTGATAAAACCCTGTTCATATGAGACTGTGGAATTCACAGCAGTTGTTGCTATCAGCACAAAGCTCTGTTTTTGTAACTGACGATACCAAAACCCCGTTGAGGCCTGAAAGCCCACATAACGGCATTCAATCTTCACAGCGGATCTACTCTTACAGATGGCCCTGCTTGGATGTTGAAGGACGAGGGCCCCAAGCACAGAATCTGCTGAAATGGAGGACAGAGGAGTAAATGTGGCTAGCAGGACCACAGTCAGACATGACCTGAGTCAGGCAAACCCCAGAAAACATATTTCTGTTGCCCTTCTCCCAGCTCCTAGAAAACCCAATATACACTTTTATTTTGCACAATCATCTTCTCAAACTCCCTGGATTGTAACCCCCACCTCCCCTGAGTGGGGTTTCACATTTTGCACTTTAGACAGCCTGGATGCTCCTGCTCACTGCAATTAGCATAGTCAACCCACAAGAGCTGGTTACTACTTGACTCTTTTCAACACATAAGCAAACACACACACGCATGCACGCACACACACACTCACATGCCCAAGCCCCCAGGTGTAATAAGGCCCATACTTGGCCCCAGAAGCAACAGAAGCATCAGCATCTTCAGTGTTGTCCGCTCTCCACCTTCTCTGAGGCAAGGTTACAGAGTGCTCTATTCTTTCAGTCCTCTCTGAAGAATGCAGAGTGAGTCTCATAACCCTGAGTACTCAAATCTGCCCTCTGGTGGTGGCCCTTACCAATGATGCAAAATCTATTCCTCTCCCTGTCAAAGTCAACCATGCTCAAGGTGACTTCCCAATGTAACTTATCAATGTATGGAAGATAACACCGAGATTGAGTGGATTAGATTATGTTAATGAGATTCTTATCAATAAGAGAATATTTTGGATAGTAAAAGTCATTAGAATCCATTCTTAGCTTTTCAAGTCTTGTCCTCAATGTCACGATGTCAGAGCAATCACAGTTATCAGTCATTGAGACTACAGTCAGCAGTTCCATATGCATCAACAGTGGCCAGGATGGAAGGTCTATGTTGTCTCATAATCATGAAGATAACTTCCTCCACTTCTCAAGGAGATAGCTACCTCATGATTATTTCATGTCAGTTTTGTCACATACCAGTGGGCTAAATTTAAAATTTTCTATTAGTATTTATCTATTTTCTTTGTGCATCTTTTTACCAAATAGGTTTGGACAATGATTTACTTAAAATCATATTACTACAAGGGAGTTCTTACTAGGTATTGGCCGATGGAAATAGGTATAGAAAGTTTAGTAAATTCACTATGATGTGAACATCCTGCAATTGCTGATTTAATGAATCAATCTTGGAAATGTATAGTAATTCCAAAAGACCTCACCAGGTTTTTCCCAAACATTTTATTTGTTCACCAGCCTCCTGGGTGTGACTTGACTTAATGTTTGCTGTGTCTTTTTGGTGATGGCTAAATTACAAATTTGGGATTAAGCCTTGACTCACCAAAATATGGCAGAATCCCTGCCACCACCAGATGCTTTCCAGAGAAAAAAATCCAGAGAACTTCCCTGACTGCCTGCATCTGCCCTCTTCACAGTCCCTCTAAAGCCCAGATGGATATACCTAACTCAGTGCTAACCCAGCTCAAAGCTCCTGGTCACCCACCTTCACCCCACAGAGCTACTTAGAATGTTTTGCTAACTATATTTTTGAACATTTATTTATCTAGCTTCTCCCCAGATTATGGCAAGTCTGACTCCTATTATACATTTCTATTCCTTAATGTTCATAATCATTTTCATCCTAGATTAAAACTTTCAAAAATAACTTCATATCACTATTGACAATGACATGTGGATAATGGATTGCTCATAGACCAAGCCATTTTGTCAGTAGCCAATCCATGCTATAATTTGTCATTTTTGAGACAAGTGCAACACAGCTTTCTTTCTTTTTATAAAAATAATGAATTTTATTGGTGTCTTAGGCACTTGAATATGCTTAGGATTGCTTGGGAAAGAGACAGATAGAAGTCACCAGGTTATGGTACAGGAAAAGCCCTGGTACTGGGTTCTGATTGTCCCTCACTGTATTCTACAGAAATTAAGGGTGTGTAGGAAAAAGTTATATTGAAGAGTGCAAAGGCAGTACACCAAGGATCCTTCTCCTAGTTAGTATAAAGATTTTCAAGTAAATAAATGCTGAAGATTTGTACAGGGAAAATGATGAGGGTAGATGATGACAAATATGTAGGGAAAATATTCTCATTAAATATTAGTAAAACACTGATGCTTCTACTCACTCTAATTGGGTCTAACATTCTGACTATCCAGGAAAGAACAAACATCGTGAAAATGGCCATTCTCCCAAAATTATTTTAGAGATTTAATACAATCCCAACCAAAAAACCACATGCCTACCTCACAGAGCTAGAGAAAGCATTCCTGAAATTCATCTGGAACCAGAAAAGTCCTAGAATAGCAAACTCAATTCTAGGCAACAAATACAAGGCAGGAGGCATCACAATCCCTGACTTGAAACTATACTACAGAGCTACTGTGATAAAATCAGCATGGTACTGGAATCAAAACAGACCTGAAGATCAATGGAATAGATTAGAAGATACAGCCACAACTACAGACACACTTAGCCACCTCATCTTTGACAAAGGGGCCAAATATGCAGATTAGAAGAAAGATAGCCTCTTTAACAAATGGTGCTGGATAAACTGACTTTCTATATGCTGTAAACTAAAACTAGATCCATGTCTATCACCATGCACCAAAATAAAGTCAAAATGGATCAAAGATCTGAATATTAAAAAGGAGACACTAAACTTACTTGAAGACAGAGTAGGTAAAAATCTTGATGACATAGGAGTAGGCAGAGAGTTCATGAACAAAAATCAAATTGCACGGGAAACACTTTCCAGAATCAACAACTGGGATCTCATCTTACTAAAAAGTTTTTGTATGTCAAAGGAAAATTTCCAACAGAGTGAAAAAAAACCTGCAAATTGGGAAAATATCTTAGCCAATTGTCCATCAGACAAAGGACTTCTATCTAAAATGTATAAAGAATTAAAAGAAATCAGGCCCCTAAAATTCAAAGAACTATTAAAAAATGGGCATCTGAGATGAATACACACTTCTCAGAGAAAGAAATACAAATGGCAAATAAATATATGAAAAAATGTTCAGCACCAATGGTCATTCAGGAAATTGAAATTATAACAGCACTGAGATTCCGTCTCACTCCAGAAAGAATGGCCAAGATTAAAAAATCAAACAACAACAAATGCTGGAGGGGCTGTGGGGAAAAAGGAACTCTTCTCCACTGTTGGTGGGAGTGTAGACTGGTGCAACCACTGTGGAAATCAGTATGGAGATTCCTCAGGAAGCTAGGATTAGAGATCCCATTCGACCCAGCTATCCCACTTCTGGGCATTTTCCCAGAAGAATTGAAAACATCATACCACAGTGATATCTGTGCACCCGTGTTTATAGCAACACAATTTGTACTAGCCAGCTCTTGGAAACAACCCAAGTGCCCATCAATCAGAGGATGGATAAAAAAGATGTGGTATTTTTATACAATGGAGTACTACTCAGCTATTAAGAAACATTGCATTGAGACTTTTATAAGTAAATGGACACGACTTGAGACCATACTCATAAGTGAGATAAATCAAACCTACATGTGTAAATACCATATTGTCTCCCTAGTGTAAGAAATGGAAAAAGTATATGTGATCCAAAATCTATAATAAGTACTATGGAAGGGTAAAAAACAGCTCAAAGAGCAAAAGTAATTGGGAAGGGAAAAGGGAGAAAGAGGGAAAGGAAAAGGAAAATATACAAATCTGTATGTATGTATATGCCAGATAACTAAAATGAACACACCGCTGAATGTATTCATTATTGAGAAACAACAATTAATACTCATATGATTAGATCAATTTTACATGTCTGTATCTGTTAATGTAAACAGCCATTTTAAAGATAATAATACACAATATTGCAATCATTGTCTTTTCTATCATCCTGTTTTGTAAACCTGCAGTGTTACTGTTGTGCATTTACTCTATTCGTTTATTTGTCTCTTTTGCTTTTGGTCTTTGTTATATGTGTCTTTTTTTTTATCTTAAATAACTTTAAATAAAATAAAATTCTGACTTTCCAAAATACTGGAAACCAGGAAAACAGGCAGGAAGCATAGCTGCTTTTTGCTCTCAAACTCATTTTTGCTGCAGAAGAAGGGTGAAGGTGAAACTCATCCCAGGGATTTGTCAACATGATGAAGTTTCATGGTTAATTATCTAAGAAATAAAGGTAGATTTTATATTTCTAAGGGAAAAAGAGCAAAGCGAGATAAATATCAATTGAAACAAAGTCTACATAAGCGGGGTGAAAAACCAGAAAAAATACATGCACAAAGTAACATAAAATAAGAAAACTCCAATATGGTAGCAACCACATGCCATAAAAAACTCTACAGTAATAAATTTAAAAATAAACTGACTTCTAATTTTATAAATATTACAGTTAAATGCAAAATGCATTATACCAATATACAAAATATCCACCTAAAGAATAATGGCATTAATCCTCAGGGAAATGCAAATCAATACAATGGTCTATCACCTTGATATTAATTTATACAATTGCTATGTATGTTTTATTATACCCACTATAAAATTAAATTTCATTGAAAACAAATATGGAAAATGAAGCATAAATGTAGAAAGAGAGAAAAAAACAACATTAGACTACTGTTTTTTATTTTAAATTTTATTTTAAAGAGCAAAAAATAAAATTTCATAATAAGATAATAGGACAGAACCAATGGTTAATAAATTGTGCATTATTATCTTTGGAGTAGTTACTCAGAGTACAAGACATAGGCATGAAAACAATTGTCCAAACAATATTAGCACAAACCTTTCTTTTAAAGGAACTAGAAGAAATTTGTAGTATAGCTGTCTTACTTATCTTGTATATATTTTTTTCCTTTTCCCTTGTATTTCCCAAGTGTGAGAGGCTGAACGAGGAAAACAAGATTCAATATATACAATATATATTGTGAAATGGGAAGAAACTACTCAAAAGGAAAGAGAATCTGAGATACAAATGCTTTTTTAAAAATGGGAACACCTTACCAAATAACAGCCAAGGACATAAATTACCATAGATAGACACCCAGTTTACAAAGATGCCACTTGATGTAACACAGTCTCTAGCCCTGACATTCCCATGAGTGCTCTTCTTGAAACTGAGCCAAATAGAACACAGTGTCCTCCACACTCAGTCATAACATCATTTAGATGCCACCTTGATCAACTGAATACTTGCACTTAGGAAATCCAACTACCGTGTTGTAACTGTGACTACCCCAAGGCCACCATGCAGTAAAGAGCTCCATTGATCCCACTGAAAAGCTGCCAGGGGAGAGGTGGCACTCGCCTAGGTGAGTGCCAGACATGTTCATGTAGATACTGTCTTAGATGCCCAGTACTCCTTAGCCTTCAGATGCCCCAGCCTGAGTGACTACTTGATTACAACCATGTGAAAGGTTCCAAATGAGACTTGTGAAGTCAGGCCCATTCAGTCTTTTGAACCTAGGCAGATAATAAATTATTATTGCAGTTTACTATACAGCAAGAGAAGATTGGGATATAGTTGTCACTGCGATCTAAATTTTCTTGGTTAGATGTAAATTGCGTGTAACACACTGCAAAGATGTTAAATGTTCAGTCCAATGAATCTTCCAGATGAACACACTCATATCACTACTACCCAGATCAAGAGAGAGAGCGCATTTTCAGAGTTCTAAAATCCTCACTCCCCACCACAGGGAGTCAAGTATGTCTCTCATGGTAACCAATGTTCTTACTTCATACAGTAATACTCACTTGCGTTTAGCATTTTCAGTTCAATGTTATGCTTGTGATATTCTTACAAGTTGCTGCAAATTATCTTTGATTTTTTTAAAACTGTGTTACGGATTGTTACACAAATGCAATACAATCTCTCCTGTGCAATGTTGAGTGAGTTGGATGTGTTTCAATTTGTGACCATCAAGAACAGTGCTACTGTAACTGAACCTTTTTTCTTACATGCTTTATATTCTTTTCTATATCCTAAGAATTTTTAACTACTCCCTGAGTTTTTTAGAGTTTACAGACTGGTGTTCTGTCAATCTCTGATTATTTATTGAGTCAAAAGTACATAGTAATGACTTTTCAAACATCTCCATCACCTCCTCCACTCACAATTAAATGTCAGACAGGCCTTGACAACATGTCTATGGGTACCTATGGGGTTCTCTTTTGAATCATCTCCTCCTGGAAACACAGTCTTTATCTAACACATTTATGTTACATTTTTAATGGGAATATAAAAATTATGGTCAATACAAATTTTTTCCTTTCTCTTAGGAAAGACCTTTTACAAAGATCTACCTTCCCTGCTCTCATTATCACCAAGTTTCTAATAGAAATTTCTAGGTCTTCAGAGGAGCCATATTGTCTGAAGACTACTTACTGTAAAGGCTCCCTCTGCAACCCATTCTCTGATCCCATTTTCAAGACCTGCTCACAGCACTTCTCCAGGGCTGCTTTAGGTGTGCTCAGTCCTTGGGCACAGAGTATCACTCATGAGTTCCAGGGCTTCTCTCTCCCATTCATCAGTCAATCAGAACCATGTGCAGCCAGACATAAGACTCTTCCACACTGATTTTCTCTGCTCAGCCGCCACATGATTCCCTATATCCAGGGTCTGGCTGCTGACAAGACAGTGCTGAATATTGTTGTCAACTCAAGGAGTAGTTAAAATTCTTAGGATGCAGAAAAGAATATAAAGCATGTAAGAAAAAGCTTCAGTTAGAGTGGCATTATTGTTGAATGTCACAAACTGAAGCACATCCAAATCACTCAACAGTGCAAGGAGAGATTGTACTGCATTTATGTAACAAACTGTAATACAGTAAAAAATAAAATCAAAGATAATTTGCAACAATTTGTAAGAATAGCACAACAGCTGCCAAACTTTGCCCTAGAAAACACACAGTGACATGTGCAATTTACTTTAGAGCTCATACAGGATCATGTGTAGATTTATTACAGAATACACGGCTAGCATATGGCTGATTCAGCACAGAGTGCAAGGTTTACTATCATCAGGGACATTTTCCTTTCAGTTGTTCTGTTTATAGTCCCAATTCTATTCCCATTTTTGTATGTCTCAGACAATATCCTTCTTCCCTATTTCCCAGATAGATTCTCAGATTCTCTCTTTTCTTCCTTCTCTCTCTTCTCTCAGCTTTCTCCCTGTCCCGCCCCTTTCTGCCTCTGACTGTCTTTCGCTCTCTCCCCTCAACCAGAGAAGCTGTGGTTTTCCTGTCCCAGAACAGGCTGCTGCAAACGTTCTTGCCCAGCTCTCTGATTTCTATCCAGTGCTGTGTCCTTAGCACCACAGAAGTAGAAGCTGCTGTCTTCAGGACGGGTGGCGTTCACCGTCAGGGTTGAACATGTTTCACTTGGGTGATTGATGGGAAACTTGGCCCTATTAAAACCCTGTTCATAGGTGGCCCCGGAGCCCGGATTAGAAATCGCCATTGGCGTGAAGCCCTGTTTCGGGGACTGAAGATACCAAACCACCACTGATGCCTGGAAGTCCACACAGCGACATTCGATTTCCACGGAAGATCCACTCTTACAGATGGCCCTGCTTGGGTCTTGAAGGACGAGAGCCCCAAGCCCAGAACCTGCTGAAACAGAGGACAGAGGGACCAAAGAATCCAGTAGGAACAGAGTCAGTCTGAGCCTGGGTCAGACAGAACCTCATACAACTCAGCCTTTCTGTCACTTTCTTATCAGCTCCTTGAAAATCCCATTTCTTCCCCTTTTGTACCAACAACTCATCCTCCCTAGCCTCATAGTCCCTGCTTCCCCTGACGGGGGGCTCTCAGCCTTTATACCTTAGACAGTGCTATCATCCCTCTCACTTTGATGGAACAAATCACCCATGATGGTCAAGTCTCTTCGCTCACCTTAATACACAGGTGCACCTACACACAGACAAAGATACACACACACACACACACACACACACACACACACACACATGCACGCACACATCCGATCCTGTAACAAGTCTCGTACTTGGAGCCAGAAGCAGCAGAAGCATCAGCATCTTCAGTGCAGGTCTCACACCACCTTCTCTGAGCAGACTTCGGACCATGCTCTCTCTGCCCCTTCTTTCAAAATTGAGTTTATCTTCCTGGGTTTGCTCTCGTCTGCCCCCTGGTGGCCTAATCTGGCTTTACCAGTGATGCAATAGCCATCCATCTTCCCATCAAAAAACATTGCTTGAGGAGGCCTCAGAGACTTCCCAGTCCAAGTTCAAATCTATAGAGGATTTACTGAGACTTAGACCAATGAAATGTATGATTCTTATATGGAACAGGTGACATATGTTTGGATAGAATGGTATCAAACTCCATTCTTAGCTTCTTTGCAGTACTGTCAAGGTAATCACATGAAGGTAACTCACTGCTGCTTTTTAGTAAAACTACAAGTTCACAGCAGTATACGTGTCAACAGGGTGCATGTCAGAGCCTGGGAAGGAGGGTCACTATTTCCTCATAGTCATAATGCAGACATTTTTTCACCTTCCAAGTAAAATATTTACCTTAGGACAAACCTCTCAGAATCGTCTGAATACGAAAAATTATCTATTTATTTATTTACTGATCTTGCATGTCTTCTTGTATAGGATGTAATAGCAATAATTTACTTATAATTCTTTTACTGTAATGCAGGTCAAATGAATTATCGGCCTGTGGAAATATGTTGAAGGAGCATTGGTGTATTCGTTGTGCTTTGAACATGCATTAATAATTCCAATAAATCAGTTTTGAAAATCTATAGCAGTTTCAAAAGACTTTCAGTTTTATAACGTTCTCTTCCTTGTGATTTTACCTAATGATTATCTCTACTTCTCTATTATGGAAAGCTAAAAAAGTTATGATTGAGGCCTGATACATCAAATTTGTTTGTACTGTAGCGACATAGTTTTTGTCATACAAATGTAAGTATAATGCTGCTAACATATCTGGTGAAGGGTTTTGCAGCTCCTGTGGCTGCATTTGTATTCCTTGTTGTGTTTTGGGCTCCAATGAAATGCCAATCACTCCATAACTGTACAACTTGCTATGAATGCCCTCTTAGCTAGGAAAAAGTGACTGGAAGCTCCATGACTGAGAAGAAAATATCCTATTCCTTCTGAGACAGAGTCATTGTCAGGTATATTCATAGGTGTTTTACAATGATGTCAATTTAATGAAGTGCAAAATAAGTTTCGGAAAATTTCTTAGCTGGTATGATTCTCGGTTTCTGCTGGTCGCAAGTCAGGAATTACACGGATTACAAAGGGAAAGAAAAATGGCTTTCATTTTTCTCAAGTTACCACTGGTTCAAAATTTAGAGAAGGAATATGATCAGAAGTGCCTGTTTCTGCTGGTGCCTTTTCTACTCTACATCCTGATGTCCACACCTACTGCCAGCCCCACAGACTAACAGATTCCCTTCATCATGAGATCATTTCCGGAGAACTCATGGAGCAGTGGGCACAAAGAGTCACCATCAATCTTTCCTGGATTCCTGTACAACCTCCCTTCACTGTCCATCAGGGCATGGATTTACCTAACCCAACATACGATCTCATTCATCTTTCATCACCAAAGCTACCTAGAATGTTTTTCTAACTAGAGTTTTTGAAACTTTATTCATCTACCTTTCTCCCAAATTGTGTCAAACCTGATTCCTGTAATAAGTTTTTTCCTTAATACTTATAATGTGTTTAACTTCTGATCTCACCTTACGTGACACAAATTTTGTGTCACTATTAATGCTATCATATAGATTACAGATTAGTCCAAGTCTCCATCTTGTCAATAGCCAGTACATACTATCATTCTTCATCTTCGAGAATGTTTCAGTGTCACTTTCTGTTATAGTTTCATTATAAACTATCTGCCAAAATTTTCATGTTCAAAGATAACTCTTTTAAAGTGATTTGATCTTGACAACATTTTGTTCATCAATGATCTAGTCCTTCAATGAGTTTATAGCTGACTATGATATTTGGAGTTGGGGCCTGATTGGAAGATTCAGGTTGCTATAGTGTCTTCTATTTGGAGGAAGGCAGAAGAAGCAGGGGACCTTATATTCCAAGTCTATCATGTATGACTTGATTTAGTCACACTATTTTAGTCCATCATTTTTTTTCTCTCTGCTTTTAAGCTCCCAAGAATGGCACACAGTCGTTCTCATCTGGTGATCTTCAGGTAACCGGGAAGGTTGGTTGAATGTTTCATTAAGTCTTTTATCTATGTTTGGTTTGATCTATTAGTCTCCTATGTCAGATTAATTTTAGTATCATGGTGTATATTCCTTCCCTTTCTTCCGATTATCTGTGTTTCAGTTGAATTTCTCTGAGTAGCTCCAAATGAGTTTCCTCATCTATTTAGCCTTGTTGAATCACTCCTTTCATTTGAAAAGGAGATAGAAGTTATAGTCGTAGCTCTGAAATCATAGGACTTTGACACAAGAAAAGTCACAGCCATATTGGAGTTTGATACCCTCTAATAAGTTTCTACGTCTTTGCTTAGGATATATCTACAAGAAGCAATTAAAATTATGAGGCAAAGGATTATGTTTGACAGGCAGAGGCAGAACATGATCGTTCTCTTTCTGCTTTAAGCTTGAATAACTCTAGACTAAACATTTGTATAAGGAAAATGAGAGTGTTTTTTTGGTCTTTTTTCCCAAGGCTTGGACAAGTATCTGACAATTGCAGTTTTTAAACAAAGAGGAGAAATTTATTTTTGCTTGCAATTTCAGTGGAGTTAGCCTATTCTGGCTCTCAAGCAGAAACAGCATAGTAGGATGAAATGGTGGAGGAAAGTTATTCACTATATGATGGCTAGGAATCAGACACACACACACACACACACAGAGAGAGAGAGAGAGAGAGAGAGAGAGAGAGAGAGAGAGAGAGAGAGAGAGAATGGAAGAGGTCGGGACACAAATACACTTTTTAAGTCATAAGCTCAATGATCCATTCCCTCCAAAGGACCTATCTCCAAATAGGAGACCTTAGTGGGCATTATGACTTAAAATATAAATGGTCCCCCACAGTCTGATGTGGTCATAGGTAGGGATTTTTGGAGGTGCCTGGATCTAGACTGTGTGATGCTGGGATTAAGGGTATGTATATTGATAGGATTAAGAGTCCCACATCCTGGGTGTGAGCACTACCACCCCTCAGCTCAAATAGCCAGGAAGGAATATAAGAGACACAAAGAGGGCTGCTGCAGTCACTCGCTGCCGCTTATCTCCTGCTGTCTTCTGCCAGTTCTAGGATTTCCCTCTGCCATGCAACCCTGCCTTGGAACCAGTCCATTATAAACTCATATCTCTACAAACTGTGAGCTACAATAATCCTTTGCCTCTTTAGCTTTGGGTATTTGACATTTTGTCTCAGTAATGTGAAAAGTAACTAAGATAGGCAGCCTTTTGGGCTTCAACCACACAATTCCACCACGGGGCCCTCAAAAGGCTCATGTCTACTTCATAGTGCAAAATGCGTTTAGCCAATCTTAAAGAACAGTCAAATTTGTCAGAGTTCTAGCCTTGCTGAAAAGTCCAAGTCCAAAGTCTCCTTAGAGACTAAGGGAAGATGCTTAACTCTGAGTCTCTAAAAATAAATTGAAAAAAGTTAAATACTTCCAACAGGTTCCATGATCACATAACTCTTGCGTGCTGTGTGTCAGTAAATGAGCATAATACAGACCACACCAAGTCATCTGGCAGCTCAAGGAATAACCAACCCCCTTCGAATCGTGGTTTCAGATGACTGCGAGTATGTGGTGGCTAAGCATTGCAAAAAAAATCACTTCCTTAGGGAGCCTGCCTTGAGCACTGAAACCTCAATCTCTCTTCTCCAACTAAAACTACAGATTCACACTCATAAGCCTGAGAAGAGTAAGATTTTGCCTTCAAACATTTTTCCTATTGTCCTGATGCAAAATACTTGGATTCTTTTTAATGTTAGTTTTTTTGTTGTTGTTCGTTTCTTTTTTTTTTTTCTTCTTTTTTTTTTTTGCAACCAGACTCTCTCATGGACCCAACTTTGCAGGTGCTTCCTTTCAGATAAAACTGCAAAATTTTCATTTGCTTCTTATTCCTGCTTTTCATTGTAGATATTGCTAAAAGCAACCAGTAGTATCCATCTGTCAGCCCAAATATTGGGCTGTTTTGAAATGCTTTCTCTGGATTATTTAGTTCACTGCCCTTAATCTTGGTCTCCTGCCAAGTCTCAGGCTATGGGCAAAATGAAGGCAAATTTTCTGCCAGTGTGTAACACGCATGGGTTCTAGTCCAAATGCAAATAGAGTCCTTGTTCCCAAGTGAAATCTCCTAAGGTTGATCTTTACTGTCTGCACTCCTATTAACATGCTCATCTGAGCTGTGCCCAGAGTCTCCCACCAGGCTCAGTTTTTTCCGCTATTTAAGGCTTCTCTAGCCAGCATCTCCCGATTTTTCCAAATTCCTCCCAAAAACTAGTTCCAAAGGCTTTTAAAGCACATGATCAGATACAGTGACAGAAATGACCCCACGTTCAGTACCAATAACATGTCTTAGCCACTTTCCAATCACTGGGGCAAGATACCTAAAACCCGCAACTTGAAGAGTTTTATTTTGTCTCATATTTTCAGTGAGGTCAGTCCACACTTGGCCAAGTGCATGGTAGAAAAGGCAGGTGGAGGAAAGCTGCTCATTGCATGTTTGCCAGGAACCAGAGAGGGTAGAGAGGATCTGGGAATGAGAATATGCCCTTGTAAGTTGATCACTGAGGTCTGCCCATTTCAACCAGCCCTAACTCCAAGTGTGAGACTTTTGGAGGTATTTTGCATGTAAGTCATAAAAAGTATAGATGATGGCAAATATGTAGGGAAGTAACTTTAATTAAATATTAATAAAACTATGATGCTTCTACTTACTGTATTTGGATTTGAAATTCCTGCTATTCATAATACTGGAAACTCAGAAGAGTTTGAAGATATTATTATTTCCTAAGCTAATGTATGCTTCAGAAGAAGATGAAGAAAAGATGAATAGCAGATTTTGTTAACATGCTGAAGTTTCATGGTTAATCATCAAAGAACTAAAGAATAGACTGTATATTTCTGGAAGGTAAAGTAATGAAATGAGAACGATACCAAGGAAAGAAATGCAAAACACTGAAGAACCAGACAAATAGTTTCACAAACTTAAATGAGAACAATGAAGAACAACAACAAAACTAAGAGAAAGAAATTCAAATATATTAGCAATCACCTACTGCAGAATTCTCTATAGTACTGTACTTAGCAAAATAGATGGAATTGCTAGTTCTACAAATTATAAGCATAAATAAAGAATACAATATATTCTTCCTTATAATGCCTAACTTAAAAAGACTAATCTGGAAAATGCAAACCCATATCACAATGAATGCTGATTACCAAAATAACAAAGTTCACAAATGTTGGTGACAACGTGTAGAAAGAGGACCCTGGCACACTGTGGGTAAGAGTGTCAATTAGTCCAGCCATTATGAAAACCAGAATGGGGGTTACTCAAAAAAAAAAAAAAAAAAAAAAAAACAGAATTACCATATGCTCTGGCAATTCCACTCTAAGGTGTATATCCATTATATAGGATAACTGCTGTATATCTCAAAACGTAAAGGGAAGAATTTTGAACATTTTCACCATAAAGAAATGATAAATGTTTGAGGAGATAGATGTGTTTAAACAGACTATTATTAAACAATATATTCATGTATCAAAACATCACCTTGAATCTTGTGGACATCTACATTTTTATGTTTTTGTGTAAACAGAGAAAGGTAGAAATATATTAAACAAATACTATTTTTTTTTGTTGCTTTTTCCTTTGGTACCTGGGATCGAACGCATGACCTTGCACTTATCAAGCAAGTGCTTGGAACACTGAGCTAAACTCCCAGCCCAACAAATACTATTTTTAATGAAAAAGTGTATCTTATAAAACTGTGTCAAAAAGGCTCACATTACCATAGTACGGTTTGGTTTTAACCTTCAAAGATGCTACCTGATGAAACGTGACTTCCAGGACTGACCTTCCCATGACTGCTCTTTTCTTGAGTCTGAACGGGCTAGAAGGTGACGGGATGATGCTGTGCGTCCTCCAGGCTGGGCCACAGTAGCTTTGTACACTCCACAGGGGTTTCTTGAGTCCTCACTTTTAGAAAATCCAACCACCATGTCATAATTATGACTATGCAGAGTCCGTCATGCTGTGCAGAGACCCCTCCTTATTCACACTGGAGACCTGTGTGAGGAGATCTGGTCCACATCCACTCAGGTCATTCCAGGTGAGGCCCCAGGCAAGTTCAGGAAGACATCATCTTGGAAGTCCAGTCTGGTTTAACCTTCAGATGTCCTCAGCCCCAGTTACTAAATGACTACACTCACATGAGAGACCCCAAGTGAAACCTGCCTAGCTGGACACATTCACCCCACAGAATCATGGAAGATGACAATAAATTGTTTTTTCAAATGATTACGTTTGGAGATGGTTTGTAACACAGACATGGGTGATTGGAATATAGTTGTCATATTTTAAGATTTCTAAATGAGATTAAAAAATACATGTTCTAGACTGTTCTAGACTGCATACGTCTCTATATTCAGCCCGCTGAAATGAGTACACTCATAAACACCACTCAGATCAGACTGTAGAATATTTTCAGAGTTTTAAATGGTGTTTCTTCCCCTTTTCCAGGTAAACAAATAATGTCCCCTACAGTACTCACTGTCCTGACTGCAAACATTTATGTTTAGCTCTTTTTAGTCAACATTATGCTTGTGATATTTATGCATTTATCAAAACTCATATTTCCCCTCCCACCCCAGTATGTTCTGTCACACCATGCACATAATCTGTTCCTTGCATTGCTGATGGACATTTGGGTGTCTCTTAATTTTGGGCCATCATGAATAAAGTTACTGTAACCACTTTTTTCTCACTTGTTTTATATCCTTTTCTTCATTCAAAGAATTATAAATCATATTTTGAATTTTTATACAGCTAAAAAATTGATTTTCTGACTTTTCTAATTTATGGCTATATACAAAGGACTTTTAAATTGAGCAATTTTATGCTTCTAATGTTGTCCTGTGAATTTTCTGTACTACAGAAGAAGTTGCAACTGTGTAACTTATAAAGGAAAGAAATTTAATCAGGCTGATGTTTCTAGAAGCCAAGAAATACAAAGTCAGGCAGCTGCTTGTGGTAACGGCCTCATGTAGCATCAACTCCTGGTGGAAAGAGGAAGAGAAGTGGGAATGTGTGAAAGAGAAGAGGGATAAAGGGGAGGAGACACTTTATAACAAACAATTCTCCTGGTAGCCCACTCTGTGAAAATTACACTAATTCTGTCTTAAGCACACAACTCTGTGACCCAAATACCCTTTAAAGGATCCATTGCCTCTGAAAACTAGTGTATTGCCAATTGAGCTTTACCCTGTTTTTTTTTGTTTGTTTGTTTGTTTGGTTGTTTTCTGGTTTGTTTTTTTTTTTTGTCGTCTTTAAGCCACAGCATGTGCTCAAGAAATGTGTCACTTCTAGTTTATAATTTCATGCAGATTGTCTTCTGTGGTTAAAAGATGTAATTGCCTTTCAAAACTCGCTAAGGGAACAAGTAGCAATATTCACAATTTTTAAATATCTTGTCTTTCCCTTCTGATCTTTTTCTTCCAACTTGGTGGTGGTTATGGAGGTTAGGATGAAACATCTACACAGTACTTTTTAGTATTAGCATTACTCTGAAAAAGCACATGGTTCAAGACTTTTGCAGCAGAATTTCTGAAGTCTATTTAAATCCATCTGATTTCCTTTATAGATTCTTCAGGTAAAAATAGATTGTATATCCTTTGTACAGATACCTAAGAGAACAAGATTCCCCGTCTTGTGCTGTCCTCAGTTTAATTTTCTTTTTCATTGAACAGATGGTCTTCTCCCTTCCTATCCCTTCTGAAATGCCTTATGCACAGGGAGTAGATAGCTCTCTAGGACTGTCTCTCCCACTGCCACAGAATTCCATGGTGACTTCATCTGGCAGAGGGAATGACTTATATAGAGTCACCTGTGGATATGATCTGGACATGCACCGTGAAATGCATTAGAACCATTCCATTTCCAATAGCTTCCTTACTATTGTCAGAGAACAAGGGTTTCATGACTTTGGACTTCTCATTATTTTATGTGTCAGAGACTTTAGTTTTGATTTAAAGGTGATGACCTCCTTTTCATCTTTATGGGATTTTGGCTTCTATGTGATTCTGCATGAGTCAAGTTTCTAAAGAATCTATGAGAGAAGAAATCTAAAGCCAAGCACAGAATCTAAGAAGGAATTAAAAGAGGATGCACAGAGATTAGCTTTGCATCCACTGCACTGGGACTCCAGAAATCCTTTGTCCCAAGAGAAAAAGGATCACACAGCAGAACAGATGAGAGTTCTCTGATGCTTTTGAGACTATTTTAAAACGTATTCCAAAACATATTCAAACTTGGAATTTTAGTTGCATGCAGGGAATAAATACTGTCATGTATTTCTAGAAACAAAATTATGTAATCAAATAAATACATAAAAACAGACAGTGTCGTGTGTTAGCACCAGAAATCTTCTAATTCAAAGGTTATGCAGTGGAGAGTAGAGGAAGAAAACATACAGAAAATACCAAGTTCATGTGGACAGGTTTACTCACCACCTTCCTTAGCAATCATTTACATTTCTCTTTTAAGGGTCAGGCACAAATTTAGTGTAACAACTTGATATCTCTATGCAGGTATCTAATGAATGTCCACTAGAAACAGCAATAAAAATTTGCTTAATAACTTCACTTTCATTAATTCTGAGTTTTCTCTGTTTGCCACATTGGGAGGGGATTTATCACCCCTCTTCCTGATAATATGTCCCTAGTCTTTCCTTTCATAGATCCAAAGCACCCTTTGGGTGCTTGTCCATAAAGTAAAATCCTGTTCATCATTCCATTCTCACTCAAAATCTGCCTTCTCTTTGAAGTCCTTCCTGGTGTCACCAGGCAGAACTGGCCTTGTTATTTCCTGTGCTCCACTGTCACCTGGGATTAAAGCATACACATCATACTGTGACTCCAATATTCACTTTTTACGCCTCTCGCCTGTTTCCCCACCAGGCACTTATTTTTCTGAAGGAAGGAATCATTTTCCTTCCATCACTGCCATCTAGAATTTAGTAAAGTAGGAAAAAGCTTGGGCTGTAAAACTCACCACTTCCACTACTGAGCTATAAAGAAGGATGAGCTTGAGACATTTCTAGGTAAATGGATGCAACCTTGAGACCATACTCTTAAATGAAATAAATTGGACTCACATGTGTAAATATCTCAGTTTCTCTGATGTGAGAAACCAAAGGTGTAAATAAGGACCTGAATACATAATAGATATTGTGAAATAGTAAGAAAATGTCCAAGTGAAAAGGGGAACTAGGGAGGAGGAAGGGGGAAAGGAAAGAAGAGAAAAGAAAAAAATGAGAGAAGAGGGAAAAATTGAAAACAAAGCTTTAATAAATGAGAAAAGGAGGAGGACAACGAGAAGGGACCCTTCCGGGGCCGGCCCGCTGGACCAGAGCAGTGCAGACTCAGACCAGGAAGCAAATGAACTGCCCTCTGGGGTCCTGACCTCGGGACCCTGGTGGAGAACGAGAAGGGCCCCTTCTGGGGCCGGCTGCCGGGCTGGAGGGGCACGGGCATGCGGGCTTGGAATCAGGGACAAATACACTCCCCCCCACCCCCCGTCAACAACCTGCTGTTTCAGAGGTCTGGCTAAATTGATAGCAACCAAGGAACATCAACCAACTTTTTGCTAGTATTGTTTAGTAGATCTTACAGGCCTCTGGGCAGCAACCCGAGCATCTCTATGGAAGGTGACAGCAGGCAGTGTAGCAAGTACAGGGGATTCTCTTCTGTCTTGTCTTTGAGGCCCAATATGGTTCTCTCTCTTTTGCTTTACTCTGATCATTGTTATTATTATTAATAAAATAAAAAAATGAGAAAAGGAGGGGTTGAAGGGAGGGGAGGGAAATGGGAAGAAAAGAATCGGTATATTAGGTAGAGATACAAATTCTCTATGATCAATGTGATCACTATGTATATTTAAAATGTGCCAAACTGAAAGAGTAAATAAGATGCAAACTGATATTTAAAATGGGAAGAAGCTGTTCCAAAGGAAAGAGAAACTGGGAGGGTGGAAAGGAGAAAGGAAGGAGGGAACAAAGAACTAGATATAAACAAAGAAATAAGATATAAACTATCTTAACCATATATATATGGTTAAGATAGTTTATACTACTAGTTAGTCTTAGTGCAATGCAAAGAAAAGTTTCTGCTAATATTGTTTGGATAATTATTCAAGCTTATATCTCATACTGTGAGCAACTACTTTGAAGATAGCAATACATGATGTATTAATTACTGTTACTCTCCTATTCTATTGTTTTGAAATTGTGTTTTAGTGTTTTCTCTTTAAAATAAAATATTAAAAATAGAAAGTACCATCAAATTAATTTTAAAAATTAATCAGCCTCTCCTCTAGCACTCTGTGCCTGTGTGCGTGTGCCTGTGCATAGTTCAGTAAGTGAGTGCAGTCTTGTGTCATCACAGGGTCCTAAAGACAGCAGCTGCTTTCTTTGGAGGCCTGGCAGAGGTGGAAGACAGGCAGGGCAGGGAGGAGGACAGAAGAGCCATGGTGGTGGGGGAAGCAGGGCTAGGGACACAGTTTGCACAGAGAGGAAGTGGCTGTGCTCCACTGTGCTACACTGCTGCTGCAGAGATAGACAGCAGCCTGGTTCCTTTCTGCCGATTTCATGATGAGAAGAAAAAATTCCTTTTTCACCCTGGATGCATCGTAGCCCTCAGCTATGTCCCCTTTTTGGGTATCACTAGAAACTGGTGAGTAGTAGACCAGTCTCAGCCCTTGCTCTGGGTCCTGTCGGTACCAGTACATGGCATTGTGATTCAAATTCTGGTCACATCTCAGGGTCACACCCTGTCCTTTCTCTATGATCCGAAATTTTGGGGTTTGAGTGATGCCACCATCCACAGTACCTGAGGAAGAAAGAGAAAGAAGCAGAAAACAACCCCTTCAGGACTGATTCTGCTGCTGCTGAGGGAAAGCTTAGATGTGAGGATTTGGGACAGGAAGTGGCCTCCTGAACCCAGGACTCACCTGCTCCAAGTAGACAAAGGGTTACCCAGGAAAGCATCTGGTTGCTCATAGTGGGAATGGGGCCTTTGGCTCTCTTGTTGGAAGAGAAAGACTGGAAGATGCGTGGCTCTGGGGTTCCCCCTGGCTTGCACTGAGGATCTGGTTAGGAGGCAGATGCTAAAGAGGGTGCCCCAATTTTTCAGATGAGGAGGCAGACCAGGGAGGGGGAACTCCTCCTCCTGCCCTAACATCTGCCACCTGCCATTTGTTCTGGGCTGTCTGGGCTGAGGGCTGGGCTCACTCCCTATAATGGTTGATACATTGTGTCAGCTTGAGAAGTTTAGAAGTTTAATTGAGTGACTCAGCAGGGAGCCAAGACCTTGACTTTGTAAACATCCTCATTCTGTGCAAGATGAGGGCAGAAAGATGGTGTGAGTGCTACACCCAGCCTAGGAGGTGGTAGCCTGCTTAGCATATAAGGGAGGAAAGAGGCTTGCTCTCTCCCCCTTTTGCTTTTGTTGCTTTTGGTGTCTTCTGCCACCTTGAACTGCTGCCCCTGTGCCATGCCACCCTGTTTTGGAGCCAGCTACTTATGGACTGACACCTCTACAAACTGTATTCTAAATATTTCTTTCCTTCCATAAATTTGGGTGTCAGGTATTTTGTCCTAGCAACAAGAGAAAAGTAACTAAGACACTCCATTGGTGCCTTGATTTTCACCATTCCACTTCCTGTAATGGTTTAATTAGCAGCACTAACACACATTTCATTTTTAGTGTCATCGTCTCTCTGGGAAGAGCGGCTCCAGGGTCTCACATGGTGGCGTGGGAGCTGAGTCCCAGAGGACCTCAGAGCTGACCTCCAGAGGCATGTCGTTCATGCCAAGGTCTTGGTCTCCCTTCTACACCATTTCCTCCCTGCCTGCTTTTCCTACTTTCGGTCCTTTCCACTCTCTTGTTTCCCTTGTCTTTCTTCAATACCTTTTATTAAGTTTTTATTTGAGTGTGCTGCCTTCTGATTCTTTCCTTTTATTCTTTTCTTCTAGAATAATTTTATCAGGTTTCACCATTTCTTTCTTGAGTACAACCAAGAAAGAAATTTCCCAGTTGTTCCAGTCTGCACAACTTCTGGTCTTACTTTCTGAACTTCTGGCAATAGGAGACTTACTTGCCTGTGTTTGGCTTTATCTGAAGTGTGGATTTACATTTTCTCCTAACTTGTGTTTGCTTTTTTTTGAGATGTGAAATTTTGCTTCACTCTGTAGATTTCACTCTCTCTCTCTCTCTCTCTCTCTCTCTCTCTCTTTCTCTCTCTCTTTGTGTGTGTATGTGTGTGTGTGTGTTTGGTACATCTATTTTCATGACAGACTTATTTATCATTACTCTGGCAAAGACCAGATACTTGGGTTTTCATGGTGGAAATGATTTGAGTCCTTTTAAATAGTAATCTTTCTTTGCTTTGCAAGATATTTAATTTCCCCCTTTTTCTTTTTCTCTCCTTTATCCAATTGCCAGAGGATCCACTTTCTTTCTCTTGCATTTGTTTTTCTCCCTTCTCTGAGAAGCAGCCACTTTGAATTATTGTCCCTCAGAAGCACAGCCCTTGCGTTATAAGTGGTTTGCCTTTGAAATCCTCTTCTCTGCCCTCCTGTCCAGGTGGGACTCAGGGTTTCTTTTGCCTGGTACAGCATCTCTCCAGCCTCAGTTCCTTGCCCCACATCCTTCTTTTGTCTTCCTGGCTGATTTGTTCTCCCCACCGCAGGTGGCTGAGACAGAGGCAGAACCACCTGAAATCATTTCAGAAAACCAAAAGTCAAGCTGAAGTGTATCACCATATTGTCCACTCCACGCTGAGAGGAGAGACTGAACCCATTACAGTATTTGAAGTAATTGAAATGACTTTGTTCTGTCTGCCTTTAATATTAAAAAGCCACTTCATCATAAGCAAGTGATGATAAACTCTTTATCTACAGGTGCTGATTATTTGTAGAGTGAAGATAAAAATAATACCCACTGACACCAGGCATAGTGGTGTACTCCTATAATCCCAGCACTTAGGAGGCTGAATCTGTAGAATTCCCACACAGGGCAGCCTGGACCACATATTGAGTTTCAAGGCCAGTCTGAACTACACAGAGAGACCTTGTCTCAAACAAACAAACGAACAAAACAAAACCAAACCATTATGATGACACATTCTAATGGCACCATTATCTGTAGACCGGGTTTTTCTCCTAAATTAAAAACAAATTTTCATATACCTCCACCTTTGTGGTAAGAATCCTTCATCCTGGCCTCCACGCACACCTGTATAAGGCACTGGGCAGGGACCACACTGAGGATTATGGCAGAAAGCATCCAGGCAGCATGGTGGTGTGAAAGCCCAGCTGTTTCCCTAAACAAACCTGAATGTAAATGCTGTCTCTGTCTCCTACTCGTCCTTCTTCCCTCCCTGCCTGCGTTGTTTTCCTTCTTTCCTTCCTGAAAGAAAAAATAAATCCTGGAACTACATTTTCTCATGGTGAAAAATTAGAATACACCTCCTTCTCTTAAACATCTTGTGTGTCTAATGAAATTATGTATGTAAAGGATGAAATATTCACTATATCACACAGAATAAAACAAAGAAGAGCTACGTGGTTAATAAGTGCTTAACCTAGGAAATAAGGTCCACATTTTAAAAAGCATCCTCATATTTTTCTAATGAATTCTT